>CM046424.1:22178430-22195930 GCA_025506505.1 Flaveria sonorensis
AATTCCAAGGCTTTGTGTACAAGACACTTCTTCAAGTTGGATACATGGAAAGTGTCATGTACATAGCTCAACTCTTGGGGTAGTTTTAATTGGTATGCTACCGGGCCAACTCTCGATAAAATTTTGAATGGTCTAATGTATCTTGGTCTTAGCTTTCCTTTCTTGCCAAATCTAACTGTGCCCTTCCATGGTGCGACTTTTAGCATCACTCTATCACCCACTTGAAATTCCAGGGGCTTTCGTCGTCTATCCGCGTATTTCTTTTGACGGTCTCTGGCTGCTCTAAGTCGTTCCTTAATCTTGAATACCTTATCTGTGGTTTCCATTACGATATCGGGTCCCATTATTTGGCTATCACCAATCTCATTCCAGCCTAATGGTGATCGGCATTTTCTACAATATAAGGCTTCATATGAGGCTGCGTTTATACTTGCGTGGTAACTATTATTGTAGGAGAATTCCACTAGAGGAAGGTGGTTATCCCAACTTCCATTGAAGTCAATCACGCAAGCTTTTAACATGTCCTCCAGGGTCTGAATGGTTCTTTCACTTTGCCCATCGGTTTGTGGGTGGTATGCAGTACTTAAGACAAGACGGGTCCCCAAAGCCTGTTGAAGAGACCTCCAAAATTGTGAAGTGAAGTGACTGTCATGGTATGAGATAATCGATAGTGGCACTCCATCCCTGGTCACTATTTCATGGATATATATTTGTGCTAGCTTTGATAAGTGAGCCGACTTGGTAAGTCTATCCATAATTACCCAAATAGCATCATGACCGTGAAATGTCCTTGGTAATTTTGTGACAAAATCCATCATGATGTTATCCCATTTCCACTCTGGGATTTTGGGTTGTTGTAAAGTTCCTGATGGTTTTTGGTTTTCGGCTTTTACCATTGCACACGTCAGGCATTTCCCCACATAGGTGGCAATGGATCTCTTTAACCCGGGCCACTAGAAGAGAATCTTTAAGTCTTGATACATCTTGTCGCTTCCCGGATGAACCGAATATCTGGATTTGTGGGCTTCATCTAGGACTATCTCCCTAATTCCTCCATGTTTCGATACCTAAGTCCTTCCTTCATGCTTGTACAACCCGTCATTACTCACTTCTAAACGTTTTTCCATTCCCGTTAGCATCTCCTCAGCTAGTTTGTCCTCATCCAGGGCTTCCTTTTGCGCTTCTTTTAGTCTAATGGTAAGACTAGTATACATGCTCATTCTCAGGGCATGGATGCGAAGGGTTTTCCCCTTTCCTTTCTACTCAACGCATCCGCCACAACATTTGCCTTGCCTGGATGGCAACGAATCTCACATTCGTAGTCGTTCAACAACTCTACCCACCTTCTTTGGCGCATATTTAACATCTTCTAATCCAGAATGTGTTGCAAACTTTTGTGATCAGTGTAAATAATCCACTTGGTACCGTAGAGATAGTGTCTCCATATTTTGAGCGCAAACACCACGGCATCCAGTTCTAGATCGTGAGTAGTGTAGTTCCTCTCTTGCTTATTTAGCAATCTAGACGCGTAAGCAATCACCTTGTCTCGCTGCATTAATACACACCCCAGCCCCTGACGCGAGGCGTCGCAACAAACTACAAAATTCTAAACGCCTCCCGGTAGGGCAAGGATAGGTGTACTGCACAGCTTCTCCTTGAGTATCTCAAATGCTTTGTTCTGTTTCTTTCCCCATTTGAAGGCTATATTCTTTTTGGTTAGAGCGGTTAGTGGCTGTACAATTCACGAGAAGTCTTTGATAAACCTCCAATAGTATCCAGCCAAACCAAGAAATTGCCTTATCTCGGTAGGAGTTTCAGGAATTTTCCAGTTTTTAATGGCTTCTATTTTTGATGGATCTACTTGGATACCTTCTTTGTTCACCACATGTCCTATAAACTGGATTTCGCACATCCAAAACTCATATTTGGAGAACTTTGCATATAATTGCTCATTCTTGAGCAACTCAAGAATCAGTCTAAGATGCTTCTCATGCTCTTCCTTTCTATGGGGGTAGATCAGAATATCATCAATAAACATAATCACGAACTTGTCTAGATACGAGCGACATACTCGGTTCATGAGGTCCATAAATGCTGCAGGTGCATTAGTTAGTCCGAAGGGCATGACTAAGTACTCATAGTTTCCATACCTAGTTCTAAAGGTTGTCTTGGGTATGTCTTCTTCCCTTGTCTTTAGTTGATGGTATCCCGATCTTAAATCTATCTTGGAGAAATAGCTGCCTCCTCGTAGTTGATCGAATAAGTCATCGATTCTCAGAAGAGGATAACGGTTCTTTATTGTAAGCTTGTTCAAATCTCGATAGTCAATGCACATTCGTAGGGTTCCATCCTTCTTTTTAACAAACAGTACTGGTGCACCCCATGGAGAAACACTTGTTTGTATAAATCCTTTGTCCAACAACTCTTGGATTTGTAGCATTAGTTCCTTCATCTCGGGTGGAGCGGGTCGGTAAGGTGCCTTGGCCACCGGTGCGGCACCAGGCCCTAGATCTATTTGGAACTCGACCTGTCTATTTGGAGGGAGTCCCGGCAGATCCTCAGGAAATACTTCCAGGTACTCAGACACCACCGGTATATCATCAATTTTCTTCTCTTCTCTCGCTTTCATCACGTAGACTATGAAAGCTGAGCATCCCATGTGGAGACTCTTGGTAGCCTTTAGGTGGGATATCATGGGGTATAGCGTATTGCTTCTTTCACCATGGACAACTAGTGTCTTTCCGTCAGTTAAAGGTATTTTAAGAAAACGCTCATCACACATGATTTCAGCCTTATTTTTAGCTAACCAATCCATTCCCATGACCACATCAAATCCTCCTAACGTTACAGGCATCAAGTCTATCTTAAATGGATTACCCTTTAATTCTATCGTGCAGTCTTTGATGATTTCATTGATTTCTATTATCTTGTCGTCAGCTAATTCTACAGTGTATGCATCAGTTAGGGTACGAGTTTCCAAATCAATTAAAGGCCTAAAGGTAGTAGAAACAAACCTACTTGTCGCTCCAGTATCAAATAAAACGGTAGCAGGATGGTTGTTTTTCAGAAATGTACTGTTAACCACATCAGGTTGTTTACGAGCACCATTTGGATCCATCACAAACGTTCTTCCCTGGGGTTTGTTAGGTCTGGTATCCTTATCCCTTGCTAACTTAGGACATTTGTTCCTTATGTGTCCTGGATCCCCGCACTCGTAGCATTGCTTACCCAGCTCATACGTACAATCCTTAATCAAATGACCCATCCGGTTACACCTGAAAAAAGGCATCGGGTTGCACTCCCGTTGATGGTGTAGTTTGCACTTGCTGCAGAAAGGGCTTGTACCTAAGTACAGTTTTCGAGCCCTTGCACCGTGATCTTCACGCCTTACACCCTTGCTAGTTTTCTTGCTCGAGCTACCACTATTGCCAATCGCCTTCTTAACATCGAACCACTTCCTTTTCTTGCCCATCGTCTTCCTCTTGTCCTTAGTTTTCCCATGTTCCGTCCAACCAGCTCTAATCAAGTCGTCCGTCAAGCTACTAGTAAGATCAACTACTGCTTGGAGGGTTGTAGGCCTGGCAGATCTGACCATGCCCCTGACTCTAGGATGCAGTCCCTAGATGAAACGGGCTACACCTTTAATTTATGGTGTCACCAAGTGGGGAACCAGTCTGGACAGAGCCGAGAACCAGTTGATGTACTCAGTGTAATTCGAGCCTTTCATTTCCAAGCCTAGAAATTCGGCCTCCAGTTTCTCCAGTTGATTGATTGGATAGTACTTGCTGGTCATCAGCTCTCTGAATTCAGACCATTTCATTCGGCCTACGGCATTCCTGCCTCGAGGCTGAATGATGGTCTTCCACCACTCCAAAGCTGGTCCTTTAAGAGATTGGGAGGCAAACTTGACCATGTGCGCGGTCTTGCACTCACTGATGTCCAATACGGCTTCAATCTCGTCTAACCCCCAGTAAGTCTCAATCACACCCTCAGTGCTATAGAAATCCTTTGGTTTACAAGCCATGAAAGTTTTGTAAGAACACCCAGTTCTTATTTCCTCAGCTTCATCGGCGTTACCTTTATTATTTCCAGGTCCTCCATTTTCGGTTGTATTTCCCCGGTCTGCATTGATCTGAGATATAATGGTGGGGTTAGCGTTGGCGATTTGCTGGGCCACTAGATTGGCGATCCTCTCATCATTCTCGTGGTTGACATTCTCTCCATGCGGGGTTTCTGGTGGAGTATGCGATCGATTTTCACTTTGGTTCCCAATGCATCCAGCATCCTCATTCCTTCCCCTGGTTGCTCCTATCCTTCCTCCATGAATTCCTCGTCTAGGCGGCATTCTGGTGTCAATATAGATAAGCTCATTTAGTGTCTCATAAATTTGTTTCAAGTGCTTGTTACATCGATTTGACTCCTATAAATCACTTCACCAAACACAATGAGAGTTCCCAATATACACTATAAGACATACATAGATGTTTCATTCAAGTTTTATGAGGTTAATTAACATTTTAAGGGGCAATCAAATTAGTTCCTTAGAATATACTATTGTATATTGCCATTTTAGACACCCTGAAATAGTTAGTATCATAAGAGAAAATTCATGCATAGATAAGTGTAGCAATAACCAAACAAAATAGTAGTGTCATAGTATCACAACTTGGATGGTGCCATCACCCCCATAAAATGATTATAGTATCTGAAATAGTTAAATGGTTTCTTAAAGTAGTGGACTCCTGCCAAATAATCAGATATCATCCCATCATCACTGTCATTTCTTCTTCAGCCACCCGAACCAGCCCAAACTCTTCTTCTTCTGCTCCTGCTCCAAACATTGGACACCGTGAGACGCCATCAAAGCCTAGAACTGGCCGGATTGTGAGGTCCGCGTAGCGTGCTGCAGGGTCACCTCGTGACGCTGAATGGTCCAAAGTATATCACTCAATGTGGGATCAGAAGGACCAAAATCACTAGCTCGGCGGCTGGACTAAGAGTAGGGGTCTCCAGCTAAGACACTCGGGCCGTCATACAGGCTGCACCTAGCTGGTATCCAATACTCGTCACGCGGTTGGCGTCTGGGCGGTCCCATCATCGGAGGTACTAGTGCGGGAGCCATCGCAGGAAGAGGTGGAGGGGGCGGCATCCTGAAAGAAACAGAAGTTCCTGGTCAAGTACTCTTACGTGGCCGTGTAATGACACGCGCACCCCTGCTTTCGATAGGAGGAATAGGTGAATGAGTAGGTACAGTGACGTGCGGTGAGTGAGAGCGGGTTCGGCTCCTATCCTGGGATGTCGGTGAAGAGTCCTCCGAGGGTTACATGTTGTCAAATGTCACTAAAATCCATCTTGGATGACTGCATCTCCGCAGGTACTCCTCATATTGAGACGAGGATGTTGCCCTCCTGAGCCTTCCCACTGGGGCAGTCTCGTCAACAGGGAATGCAAGCGCCTTTCCTTTATCAGCCATCTGTCTTGAGTTCCTGTAAAATTATCATGAGTAATTTGGTTTCTCATAGCTCATGACAAAAAATGATGATAGTATCTTATAATAGTAATAATAGTAGTAGTGATGGCAGTAGTACCCATAATCAGTAACAATACCGGTTACAACAGGAATGAAAACTAGTTTACAAGGTTTAGACCACACAAAAAATATTTTCCGAAATTTTCTACTTGAAAGAAAGGTTTTAACACCACATAGGGGATCGTGCTGGAATTCACGCGTCCGGTAAATTCATGATTATGTTGATCAAGTGTAATCATCAATTTACCCAAACAAGGACAGTCCTAGGGCATCAGGGTTGTACCCTAGGGTCTTCTAAGGTATTTCCGACTTCTCTACAACCTGTGGCTCTGATACCAATCTATCACACCCCGGGCCCAAGAAGTGTCACACCCCAACCTTAACGGCGGAAACGTCGAGATGTGAGGGTTAAGATTGTTCACAGCCACATAACACTACCATAAATTGTAAATATAAAAATTCAATAGTTGAAATAAACCTTACAACCAAATGTCTCAACAAACAAAGATAAACAAAGTTCAACTTTCAAGTCCCACGTTATTTTATTGATTTTTTTCTAGGTCCAAATCCTAGGTGTAAGTATGCTTCAAAAGATAATCATCAACCTTGGGCATTTCCTGAAACATGTTAAAAAATAAGAGGGTCAACTTTAAAAGTTGGTGAGTTTCCATGGGTTAAGCATACATATATATATATAAAAGTTTACAAGTAGCAATTCATGTCAATGGTTACGAAATAAGCAAGTTTATAGATAACATATAGCTACAATCAAACCTTGACCAAGAATATCATTTACAAGTTTAACGATTAGCTAAGTGTACTTGGTTCCCATAGTGCTCAAGAATACGACACTAGGAGCCGGCAATAACCTCGGCTTTAGCACCAAATAGGCTTGTCAGGCCCATAGATCTATGACGTCGCCAGGCTAGCAATAGTTAATGATTGTCAACATATAATATTCATCATATAAAGCTCACAATATTACAAATAACCATGACAAAGTTCATAAATGAATTGCTCGTGCATTTACAAGTATCAAGATGTTTACAAGTGCAAGTTCATAAAGTTAACATGTTTCACCCCAAAAAGTGTGAAATAAAGTAAAAAGGGGCATGGAAAAACTCACATGGAAAACTCACATGATATAAGTTGATGTTAAAGGTAATATCGAGTAATGTAAATGGTGCTCCAACGATTTCTTTTACAAGTTACCTAAATGTGTATATTCCAAGATTAAGTTTAACAACAAGATTAACGATTAAACGTGAACTAGGGTTTCAAGTGAGGTTTGGGGTTTTTGATATAGATCAAATTTAACAATGGAATCACTTATATTTTATTTCAATGAAAAGTATTATACCATTAGATAATTTAACGAAATTAAAGCATTTATAGTAATTAAATATAAAGTGTAAATAATTTCTATGATTATCTAAATAACACGATTAAACTAAAATTAACGTTTGGGCCAATAATAATTTATTAATTTAAACTATCATTTTAAATCCATTTTATAAGAAATAACTAAAAATAATTTTTGTTATATTGTTTTATTAAAAGATTATATAAGTATTAAATTTTTTTAAAAAAATTGCAGAAAATAATTTGGTCACTTTTAAATTAATTAAAGTTTACAAAAAATGATTTTTATAATAATTAAAAATTTCTGTAATTAAAATAATTGCAGAAAACCCTTAAAAAATATGTTGAGGGTGCCCGGGTTCGAACCCGGGACCTCAAGGATGGGGTAACACGTGCTTAACCAGTAGGCTGGGTAGCCTATGCCTGCTGAAATCCGGTTCCCCTATCTTAAAAGACATAAATCAGATGAAATCCCCAAATCACATAAACCCTAGAATGATTTAGGACCAAATTGATGCATAAATCGATATTGATAACGATGATAATCATGGGGCTTTTGTTCCCCATGTAAAAACGAGTAGATAACTGTGTTTAATTACCCGAATCAGAGTCGAATCGATGGTGAGCAAGACGAAGAACAAGTCGCGGCTATGTCGAGATTGGTTCGGGTTGCAAATGATGTTAATAATCAAATTAGTTGCACAGATAGCTTCTACTGGTCTCGGTGATTGAAAGCCCTTTATCAATTTTAATTAAGAATGACTGAAGATGGAAGAACACTAATGTTGCAGGTCGCGATGAAGGGGATGATCGAATGTGATGTTCGTGTGAGTTTCAGGTGAAATTGAGATTGATGGCAGCTTAGGATTAGTTAAACGTTCGATTATGACACATTAATTTGATTATTATTGAGTTTTAATGTTCGAACGGCTCTATGATTAAAAGCTTCGGTTATTCAAACCGATTGGGTTCATAACCGACGTCTAAACGCCATTAAGGTGCGTGTTCAAGTTCGAAACGGTTCCGCGACTGTAATGGTGTGGTTTAATTGAGTTAAATTCGGGTATATCGACCGATTTGGGGGTGGCCGGAGCTCGGCCGGAGCTCCCACCGGAAAATCGGGTGTTTGGGGGTTGGGTTTTACAATTTACACCTTTGGTCCCTGAGGTTTTAATATTACACCTTTTAATCCAAAGTTTCATTTCTAGTTTAAACTAAATTACAGCTTTAGTCCCTGTAGTTTACATATTATTATTTTAAATACAAAACTTCTATTTTAAGTTTGTAAATTGTCTTAAAGACCCCCTAACTTAATTAAACTTTAAGTTTTAAACATTTTTAAACTTGTTAATTATTTAACTCTTATAAATTATTATTTCTATTATTATTATTATTTTTATTTTTTTAACTATTATTATTATATTTATTATATTAAAAACAAAATATTAACTCTTAAATTAATGAATTAATGCACCATAAAAGAAACATTCATAAACAACCATATAGTTTCTTAAATGACATAAATGGTCCTTACCAGAACATAAGAAGGTTAACTATCAATTAACGAAAACACGAAAGGTTACAGTTTCCCCAACTTTTAAGAATTTCGTCCCGAAATTAAGATTGAACTAGACGAACAAATACGGGTATTTCATCTTCATATGCTCCTCACGCTCCCAAGTAAACTCAGGTCCACGCTTATTTTCCCAACGAACCTTGACGATTGGGGTAGTAGTGGTCCTAGTCTTCTTCATAATGCGGTCCATGACTTCAACGGGTTTCTCCACAAAATGTAATGACTCGTCGATCTGGATGTCATCTAATGGGACATACAGACTTTCATCAGCCAAACATTTTCTCAAATTTGAGACATGGAAAACAGGATGAACCCCGCTAAGATCGGAAGGTAGTTCCAGTTTATAAGCCACTTTCCCAATCCTTTTCAGGATCTTGAAAGGTCCTACAAATCGTGGAGCTAATTTACCCTTCTTCCCAAAACGAACGACTCCCTTCCATGGTGAGACTTTAAGAAGAACCATGTCCCCAACTTGAAATTCCAACGGCTTGCGTCGTTTATCGGCATAACTTTTTTGTCGACTTCTAGCCACTTCAAGGTTCTTACGAATCAGGGAAACTTTATCGGTTGTTTCTTGTATGAGCTCAGGACCAGTGATGAAATTTTCACCAATGTCAGTCCAGCAGATCGGGGAACGACATTTACGACCATAGAGTGCTTCAAAAGGTGCCATTTTGATACTCGAGTGGTAACTATTATTGTACGAAAATTCTGCGAGAGGTAAATGCGTATCCCAGTCACCACCAAAGTCAAGGACACA
Organism: Flaveria sonorensis; assembly: GCA_025506505.1. Taxonomy (NCBI): domain Eukaryota; kingdom Viridiplantae; phylum Streptophyta; class Magnoliopsida; order Asterales; family Asteraceae; genus Flaveria; species Flaveria sonorensis. Next base: position 22,187,659 of record CM046424.1, read on the forward strand.
AAGACGTAGCAAATCCTCTAGGGTTTGGATGGTTCGCTCGGTTTGACCGTCCGTTTGAGGATGGTAAGCCGTGCTTAAATCCAGTTGAGTACCCAAAAGTTCTTGCATAGACGACCAAAAGTGCGAAGTGAAACGAGCGTCTCGGTCGGATATGATATGCAAAGGTACGCCATGACGACTCACAATCTCATCAATGTATATACGAGCTAACCTTGACGTTTTGTAGGTGTCACGTATGGGTATGAAATGTGCCGACTTGGTCAATCGGTCAACAATCACCCATATGCTATCATGACCACGAGAGGTACGAGGTAGTTTGGTTATGAAGTCCATGGATATGTGTTCCCATTTCCACATGGGAATCTCGGGTTGTTCAAGCAATCCACTAGGACGTTGATGTTCAGCTTTAACCTTTATACACGTAAGACACTTAGCTACGTATGTTGCTATGTCTTTCTTCATTCCAGGCCACCAGTATTGACCACGCAGATCCATATACATCTTATCGGAACCAGGATGAATTGAGTAACGAGTTTGATGAGCTTCATTCATGATGAAGGTACGAAGATTATCACAGTTTGGAACCCAAATTCGATTCAAGAAATACATCAACCCGTTGGGTTTCGTTTCTAGTTGAACTCGAAGATTGTACTCCAATTCCTCTCCCATTTTCCCTCCTTCTTGAACCGCTTGTTGAGCCTCCATGATACAAGTCTCGATGTCATTCTCAATCCTCAAATTTTGTAGCAGCACCGTAGTCTCATTAACATCCAGACAAATCTCAGTATCAAATTCTCCCAAGATATCAAACCATTGTCGTCGCTCGCGAATTTCTTGAAACGAGATCATCTTATTATGAATCTTACGACTTAGTGCATCGGCTACGACATTTGCCTTTCCAGGATGGTAACGAATGTCACAATCATAATCACTAATCAACTCAACCCAGCGTCGTTGTCTCATGTTGAGATCCTTTTGATTGAAGACGTGTTGTAGGCTTTTGTGATCGGTGTAGACTATACATTGCGTCCCATAAAGGTAATGCCTCCAAATCTTCAAGGCAAAAACAACAGCACCAAGTTCAAGATCATGTGTCGTATAATTCACCTCATGGACCTTCAATTGTCTCGATGCATATGCTATGACCTTTCCTCGTTGCATGAGAACACAACCAAGGCCTTGTTTAGATGCATCACAATATACGGTGAAATCATCGTTCCCATCGGGAAGGGTCAATATAGGGGCATTACACAACTTTTGCTTTAAGGATTCAAAGGCTCCCTCTTGTTCAGACCCCCATTCGAATGGTTTATTCTTTTGGGTCAAGGAAGTAAGCGGTTTCGCGATTCGAGAGAAGTTGGCGATGAAACGTCGATAATACCCAGCAAGACCAAGGAAAGAACGAACTTCGGTTGGAGTTGTGGGAACACACCAATTTTTCACAGCTTCCACCTTTGCAGGGTCAACGTGAATCCCTTGACTATTCACCACGTGTCCCAGAAATTGGACCTCCTCAAGCCAAAATTCGCACTTTGAGAACTTTGCGTATAGTTGTTCTTTCTTCAATAGCTCAAGAACTTGTCGCAGGTGATGTTCGTGATCGGTTTTGGACTTGGAGTATATAAGTATGTCGTCAATAAAGACAATCACGAACTTGTCTAGATACGGCTTGCATACTCGATTCATGAGATCCATAAAGACAGCAGGAGCATTCGTTAAACCAAAGGGCATCACCATGAACTCATAGTGTCCATATCGGGTACGGAACGCAGTTTTTGGGATATCATCATCATGAACTCGTAATTGATGATAGCCAGAACGTAAATCAATCTTTGAGAAAATAGCAGCTCCTTGAAGTTGGTCAAAAAGATCATCGATGCGAGGAAGAGGATAGCGGTTCTTGATGGTAAGTTTGTTAAGCTCACGATAATCGATGCACATACGAAATGATCCATCTTTCTTCTTCACGAACAGAATAGGTGCACCCCAAGGCGATGAGCTAGGTCGGATAAAGCCCTTGTCGGACAGTTCTTGGAGTTGACTAGCTAGCTCTTGCATTTCTGACGGTGCAAGTCGATATGGTGATTTAGCCACAGGGTTCGCTCCCGGAATTAAATCGATCTTAAACTCGACTTCACGCACGGGAGGTAAACCGCTAAGGTCATCGGGAAACACTTCAGGAAAGTCTCGTACAATCGGGACCTTCTTAAGATCATTCCCTTTGACTTTCGTGTTGACCACGTAAGCCAAGAAAGCCATGTAATTCTTGCTTAGGCATTTTCGGGCTTGAGTACACGACATGAGTTTGAGTCCTTTGGATGATTTTTCGCCAAATACTTTCAATGTATCCCCCGAAGGCAAAGGAATTCGAATGCACTTCTCGAAACAAATAATTTCCGCATGATGTTTAGCTAACCAATCCATGCCAATGATAACGTCAAAACTTCCAAGTTTCATAGGAATAAGGTCGATAAAGAAATCATGCTCGTTTAGGCTCAAAATGCAATCACGAATAACGACACCAACGGTGATGGGTTCTCCATCGGCGACTTCGACAGTAAGAGGTCTTTCTAGTTTCGTATGTGGCTTAGCAAGTATAGGCTCAAATTCTATCGAGACAAAACTCTTATCGGCTCCAGAGTCAAATAGAACGTAGGCATAAGAATTATTAATAAGAAACATACCTGTTCAGTTTTAAAGACGTTTACAATACAGATAAAGCAACAAAAGTACTTGGATCATAAAGTTGGGGTTGGATTTGACATACCGTTCACCACATCGTTGTTAGCCTGTGCTTGGTTTGCATTGATGTTGAAGGCACGTCCTCGAGCTTGTGGTACGTTACCCGCAAGACGAGGGCATTGGGGGCGAAAATGACCAGGTTCCCCACAGTTGTAGCAAGCACGATTGGCAACTAACGCGGCATTGTTTGGTGCACGGTGACAAGTAGCCACCAAATGTCCATACTTACCACACAGTGTACAGATACGGCACGGGGTATTACCCGCATGATGATACTTACAGACATTGCACAATGGTAGAGGACCAGCATAGGTTCTAGCAGCAGGTGCTTGTGTACCAGGAGCGGGTTGTCTTTGAGGTACTTTGGGTGTAGCCACTGCAAAATTACGCGCCGGTGTGAACTTGCGTTTCTTGTTGTTGTAAGACGGTTCATTCTTATTCTCCTTAGCTGCTTCAGGGACCGCCTTTTCAGTCTTTTTAGCCCCTTTGACAGACAAGGTGCCCGCTCGAATATGGTTTTCAGTAAGTTGAGCGGTGATGGTAATGGCATCTTCCAAAGTTGTGGGTCTACTTCCCACCACGGCATCTTGGATTTGAGGTGGCACCCCCTTGATGAACTTCTCAATGTTCCTAGGAACTGTGTCAACCATGTGAGGCAACAGGATGCTCAACTCGTGATGCCTAGTTGAATAGGCCAAATGATCTCCACCATCTTGCTTGAGATTCCAAAACTCCTCCTCCAGCTTTTGCAACTCACTTCTCGGGCAGAACTTTTGGATGGCAATGTTCTTGAATTCTTCCCAAGTGAGTGCCAACACAGCATCAGCACCACGATTCCTCTTCTCACTATTCCACCACGTAAGTGCTCTTTGTTGAAGAACACTTGTGGCATAACGGACTTTGAGTGCCTCGGGACACTCACAGTTGATGAAGGTGTTCTCCATACTTTCAAACCACTCGAGAAGTCCAGTGGCTCCTTCCTTCCCACTAAAGCTAGTGGGTTTGCACGAGTTGAAGTGCTTAAACGTGCAGTGTTGGTTGTTTCTTCCTTGATTTGCACTATTCTCTCCTTGCCCATTGCCATTAGTGTTGTCACTAGCGTTGGTCATCAAGGTGCTACTCAGTTCAGCAACCATGGTCGGAATAACGGCAGCCATTTGACGGGCAATCATGGCGGCTAATTTGCGGTCGGAGCTACCACGCTTTCCATGATGACGAGACATGCTGGATATAAAATACGTTAGTCACAGAAATTTGGAGATAGAAGATAATAAAACAAAGATTTTTCAAGACTTGTAAAACACATATGGAATGATTCCATTTGGTACTCATTACCATTTGGAAACGTTGACACGTCAAGGTGAGTTAACTCCAATTGCCTTAGAAACTTGTGTATATTGACCATAGTTTATCACTCATCCCAGAAATCCCCAGGTAAGCATAACTAGTCCCACGGGATTTATGCGAAATGCTTACCTTAGCCCGAAGGCTTTTTGCCAGGAAATCCAGAATACAGGTGTCTATGTGTCACACAATATTTCTTTAGGTTCATGGAATTAAAACCTTGATGAGATTTTCATGGATTAGTCATAAAGTCTAAAGATTTGAACCTTTTAATATAAAGCTTACGTTCCCCCGTGTCGTCGAGAATAAGTTTAAGATATTTCATCGCCGAGAGAATAAAGGATTAAGAATAAGTTTTAGAGGAGACAAGACAACCAAGTTTCTCAATTATAAGGCAATCCTAACTAAAGGCATCAAGTTGCACATTAAGAGGCCCTCCTTAACAAGTAGCATTATGTAGCATGCAACAAAATATATTACAAGATCATAAAGATTTTTCTTATGAGGTTCATGCATCAACTATAGTCTAGGTCACCATTTCTAATAACCTAAATCCCTATAGTTATGGGCTCTGATACCAATCTGTCACACCCCAACCTTAACGGCGGAAACGTCGAGATGTGAGGGTTAAGATTGTTCACAGCCACATAACACTACCATAAATTGTAAATATAAAAATTCAATAGTTGAAATAAACCTTACAACCAAATGTCTCAACAAACAAAGATAAACAAAGTTCAACTTTCAAGTCCCACGTTATTTTATTGATTTTTTTCTAGGTCCAAATCCTAGGTGTAAGTATGCTTCAAAAGATAATCATCAACCTTGGGCATTTCCTGAAACATGTTAAAAAATAAGAGGGTCAACTTTAAAAGTTGGTGAGTTTCCATGGGTTAAGCATACATATATATATATAAAAGTTTACAAGTAGCAATTCATGTCAATGGTTACGAAATAAGCAAGTTTATAGATAACATATAGCTACAATCAAACCTTGACCAAGAATATCATTTACAAGTTTAACGATTAGCTAAGTGTACTTGGTTCCCATAGTGCTCAAGAATACGACACTAGGAGCCGGCAATAACCTCGGCTTTAGCACCAAATAGGCTTGTCAGGCCCATAGATCTATGACGTCGCCAGGCTAGCAATAGTTAATGATTGTCAACATATAATATTCATCATATAAAGCTCACAATATTACAAATAACCATGACAAAGTTCATAAATGAATTGCTCGTGCATTTACAAGTATCAAGATGTTTACAAGTGCAAGTTCATAAAGTTAACATGTTTCACCCCAAAAAGTGTGAAATAAAGTAAAAAGGGGCATGGAAAAACTCACATGGAAAACTCACATGATATAAGTTGATGTTAAAGGTAATATCGAGTAATGTAAATGGTGCTCCAACGATTTCTTTTACAAGTTACCTAAATGTGTATATTCCAAGATTAAGTTTAACAACAAGATTAACGATTAAACGTGAACTAGGGTTTCAAGTGAGGTTTGGGGTTTTTGATATAGATCAAATTTAACAATGGAATCACTTATATTTTATTTCAATGAAAAGTATTATACCATTAGATAATTTAACGAAATTAAAGCATTTATAGTAATTAAATATAAAGTGTAAATAATTTCTATGATTATCTAAATAACACGATTAAACTAAAATTAACGTTTGGGCCAATAATAATTTATTAATTTAAACTATCATTTTAAATCCATTTTATAAGAAATAACTAAAAATAATTTTTGTTATATTGTTTTATTAAAAGATTATATAAGTATTAAATTTTTTTTAAAAAAATTGCAGAAAATAATTTGGTCACTTTTAAATTAATTAAAGTTTACAAAAAATGATTTTTATAATAATTAAAAATTTCTGTAATTAAAATAATTGCAGAAAACCCTTAAAAAAATATGTTGAGGGTGCCCGGGTTCGAACCCGGGACCTCAAGGATGGGGTAACACGTGCTTAACCAGTAGGCTGGGTAGCCTATGCCTGCTGAAATCCGGTTCCCCTATCTTAAAAGACATAAATCAGATGAAATCCCCAAATCACATAAACCCTAGAATGATTTAGGACCAAATTGATGCATAAATCGATATTGATAACGATGATAATCATGGGGCTTTTGTTCCCCATGTAAAAACGAGTAGATAACTGTGTTTAATTACCCGAATCAGAGTCGAATCGATGGTGAGCAAGACGAAGAACAAGTCGCGGCTATGTCGAGATTGGTTCGGGTTGCAAATGATGTTAATAATCAAATTAGTTGCACAGATAGCTTCTACTGGTCTCGGTGATTGAAAGCCCTTTATCAATTTTAATTAAGAATGACTGAAGATGGAAGAACACTAATGTTGCAGGTCGCGATGAAGGGGATGATCGAATGTGATGTTCGTGTGAGTTTCAGGTGAAATTGAGATTGATGGCAGCTTAGGATTAGTTAAACGTTCGATTATGACACAATTAATTTGATTATTATTGAGTTTTAATGTTCGAACGGCTCTATGATTAAAAGCTTCGGTTATTCAAACCGATTGGGTTCATAACCGACGTCTAAACGCCATTAAGGTGCGTGTTCAAGTTCGAAACGGTTCCGCGACTGTAATGGTGTGGTTTAATTGAGTTAAATTCGGGTATATCGACCGATTTGGGGGTGGCCGGAGCTCGGCCGGAGCTCCCACCGGAAAATCGGGTGTTTGGGGGTTGGGTTTTACAATTTACACCTTTGGTCCCTGAGGTTTTAATATTACACCTTTTAATCCAAAGTTTCATTTCTAGTTTAAACTAAATTACAGCTTTAGTCCCTGTAGTTTACATATTATTATTTTAAATACAAAACTTCTATTTTAAGTTTGTAAATTGTCTTAAAGACCCCCTAACTTAATTAAACTTTAAGTTTTAAACATTTTTAAACTTGTTAATTATTTAACTCTTATAAATTATTATTTCTATTATTATTATTATTTTTATTTTATTTTAACTATTATTATTATATTTTATTATATTAAAAACAAAATATTAACTCTTAAATTAATGAATTAATGCACCATAAAAGAAACATTCATAAACAACTCATATAGTTTCTTAAATGACATAAATGGTCCTTACCAGAACATAAGAAGGTTAACTATCAATTAACGAAAACACGAAAGGTTACAAGAAGGGTGGGACGTCGTAGACTAGCAAAATTCATGGCAGCGGAAACTAACCACTCAAGAGCACACAAGGAGAGAAATCACATGGTATTACATTTAGATAGCATACCCGGGCTATGAAAGTTTTGCCCAAACGTAAAATCAACACCCATAACAAATTATCCAAATTAACACAACAATTCGAATGTCTAATAATGTTTTAAAATCAAGTAATGTCATTGGTAGTCACGGTGCTAAGCCATCCATAAGGGTTTCCATTAAAATCTAAGCTTCCATCAAGGGTTAACTGAAACATGCTCAAAAAGATTTTTGTGTCAACTATAAAGTTGGTGAGTTCAAGTGCTTAAAGTTTAAAAACAAAAGGACTCTTTATAATCCATAAGTTAAGTTTAAAAACATAATTATCACTATTGTGGGGTCACAATCAACCCTATACTCAGCCCTGGCTAGCCTCTTCTAAACTTGTGTTATGCTGGTTATCCCATAGGGGAAACTAAGCCTCAAACAATGTACCATACCTGCTGAGTGGTACACCATAGTATATTATAAAACCTGTTACATGACACAAACGACCTCGCAGGATCTCAGTGTGGTACCCTTCCTATTATTTCATTGGGTTATGACGGAAGGCACTGTGCGTGGGGGATTCCCCAAGTAGATATACCCATATAAAATAAGCGGTTCACATAAGAATTAATGATTATGATACAAGTAGGTGCAGCTTCTAACATTAGCCACAACATATAATATCATCGCATAATAGTATACAAATAAATTTTAGTTCAAACATAGCATGCTTCATCCCAAAAATAGTAGTAAAAAGGGAACACTAAACTCACCTTAAGTAACTCAACAGTTCTTCAGTCACATAAATAATTCAAGTCCTAGCACCCTATGATCAAGATACATGTAATAAGCTAATTTTCTTAGACTATTGGATGTGTAACTAAGTGTATTTTATGGTCATAAGTTCACGTAGCTTCGTTTCATAGGAGTTTGTGTCAAAAAGTTTCCTTT
>CM046424.1:22200930-22378583 GCA_025506505.1 Flaveria sonorensis
GAACGATGATAATTCACAGGTGAAACGCTAAAGAACAGTTACCCTGTTACCCGATAAAGCATAGCTGTGAAAATGTTAAAGCGCTAAAGAAGTCTTGCAAGCAATTAATAGGAGATATGCTTGGTGCATTCTCGCATAGGAGCTACACATTGGTGTGCTCACATAGGGGTATACTTTGGGTATGCTTGTGCCTTTAAAGGAGAATTGTATTCGTGCATTCTCGCATAGGAGCTACACGTCGGTGTGCTCACATAGGGGTATACTTTGGGTATGCCCATGCCGTTAAAGGAGAATTGTATTCGTGCATTCTCGCATAGGAGCTACACGTCGGTGTGCTCATATAGGGGTATACTTTGGGTATGCATGTGCCGTTAAAGGAGATATGCTTGGTGTATTCTCGCATAGGAGCTACACATCGGTGTGCTCACATAAGGGTATACTTTGGGTATGCCCGTGAAGCTAAAGGAGAAATGACATTTGTTGTGTTCTCACCTGGTAAAGGAATCAAGCTTCGTGCTAAGTTCAGAAGATAAAGTAAACGATTAAGCTAAAGTAAAAATATAAAGTATGGGTACGCGATGCTAATGTAATTGTTAATGTGTGGGTAACGTAACGATAAAGAAAACGATAAAAGGAAAGCTAACGTTAAAGTGTGGTTATCGAACGAGTTCGATGACGATGTTGATGATGAACGAGGTTAAAGTTTTTATGATGTTATTGTATGATACAGTATTGTTAAGTAAACCTAGAGCTCACTCAGCGTTGCTGACTTTTGTATGCATATTAGATTGATAGGTATGCTATACTTTTTTGGGGGTGAGCTTGGCATGAATGGGAGAGTGCTATCTGGTACATGATCGAGACTGGCATCCCGGCATAGAGCTTTAGTTAGATAGCTAAAGTGATCTTTTGATGTAAATGTTTAATGATAGAAATTTTGTATGTTCCGCTGGATATTTTAATGAAATTTGATGTTCGAGAACTTGTGTTTCTGATGTCCAGATCCAACTGTGGGGTTTCCCAGAACGAGGCCTTACAAGTTGGTATCAGAGCCATAGTTTAAGAGATTTAGACTCCGATTTCTAGACTCAAACTGAGAATGGGATCAATTAAGGGATGCCGGTGCCAGTAGCTCCATGCCAGGAAGGTTACGACTGTTAGAGGTTTCTTGAGGTTATAGTGCTATTAGTGAGATTGAGAGCTGATGTGACTTAGGATAGGAAATGTTTAGGACATGAAGAGTAAAGTAAGTAGTTAATTACAACTGGACAATGTCATTAGAAACTTACATTACTTAACGTGATCTAAACTATTACCTGGAATGATAATGTTAGCCTTTTGTATCTTATAGCAAGCTATGGCTGGAAGAAAAGCTACTCGAGGAGGTGCTCGTGGTGGTAGGGGTAGACCACGAGTCACCAGGAACCAAAAGCAGACAACCGGGGAGGTGCATGCGGACTCTGTTCACACTGCTAGAGACGAAAACTCTCATCATTCTAAAAAGAGGATTATCTTGGAGCCTGTTGTTAGGGAGGCTATTGCCGAAGAGGTCCATAAGATCCTTTAGGACATCATGCCTTCGATCATGACTGAGGCCATGAAGGAGGTAACCAAGGAATGGACATTAGGGGCAAAGAACAAAGCTAGCAAGAAAGATAGTTAAAGTACCGGGGAAGGCTCGGGGAAGGATGGGAAGGATGAGGGGGATGAAACCGATGGGGATTTAGCCAAAGGGTGTTGGTATCGCATCTTCAAGGGGTGCAATCCTCCATCCCTGAATGGCAAGGGTGGTGCTATTACCACTCTCCAGTGGGTGTCTGAGATGGAAGCGGTGATTGAGATCAGTGAATGTAGAGCCGACCAGGCTGTGAAGTTCGTAGCTCACTCATTTGTTGACAAAGCTATTCATTGGTGGAACACCATCAAGCAGACCAAAAAACCTCGTGAGTTCAAGAACTTGAAGTGGAATGACCTGAAAGAGATGGTGATGAGAAAGTTCTGCCCTTAGAATGAGATCGACAGGATGGAAAGGGAATTTTTGGGTTTTAAAGCTGGAAGTATGACCCACAGGCAGTACGTATCTCGCTTTAACAAGATGGCCAGGTTGGTGCCTCACCTGGTGAGTATTGAGGAGAGGAGGATGAAGTGTTATGTGCAGGGTTTGCCTTTAAAGGTTAGGACGTATGTGAAGGCAAGTGGGCCGAAGACCTTCGAGTCTTTGGTGGAGTTGAGTGGGATAGTGTATGATGATGTGGTGACTGATGAGCCCGTTGTGGGGGCAAAGAAGAAGAGTTGGTCGGGAAATGTGAAGCGAGAGAGAAATGAGAGGTCTGCTGCTCAGGCTAAAAAGATGAAGGTGGAATCGTCCGGTGATTGCCGGAAATGTGGGAGAAAGAATGCTGGTGAATGCAGGCTCGGTTTGAGTCTGTGTTTCAAATGTGGAAAGACAGGGCATTTCTCCAAGGATTGCCCTAATCTAGTAAAGTGCTACAACTATGGCAAGTTGGGACACTACAGCCGAGATTGTAAAGATGCGCGAGTGGTTGACTTGTCCAAAGGGAAGGAGACTGGGAAGGAAAAGAAAGCCGCTGACAAGCCAAGGGCCAAGGCTAGGGCTTTCACAATGACTAGAGAGGAGGTCAGAGCAGAACCTGATGTTGTGTCAGGTATGTTCCTAGTTAACAACATACTTGCTTCTATTCTTTTTGATTCTGGTGCAAGTAAGAGTTTTATAGCTGCTACCTTCTGTGATGTGATGAATGCTAAGGCCAAAGAAATAGATCATGTTTTTGAGATAGAAACTACCATTGGAAAGACTACTAAGATAACTGAGGCCTTAGAGGATTGTAGCATAGAATTAAATGGTCATAGATTCCCCGCTAGGTTGTTTGTTATGACCCTAGCTGGATTTGACGTCGTGTTGGGTATCGACTGGTTAGCCGCCTACGAGGCTAACATAGTTTGTCAGAGGAAGATGATTCAGATGAAAGCGCCCGACGGTAGCTTAGTCACGATTTACGGCGACAGGATCTGCGAAGTTATGAAGATGATTTCTATGATAAAGGCAGAGAAGTTTATGAGACAAGGGTGCGGAGCATTCTTGGCATACGTTAAAGATGCTAAAGCTGAAACTGTAAAGTTGACAGATGTGTCACAACCACCGGACGGGGTCCGGTCGTGACTAACTAATATCATCACAATGCGGCGGAAAGGTAATAATAATAATCCATTAAGTTGTCATACAGTCATCCACATTAATTAGTTCTAAAGCTCATCAAGTGTTTTCTAATCCCGATTACATCAACATGATTTAATTGTCCCAAATGATATTATCTAGAAATAGGGTGGTGGCTAATCTCCAAATATCCAGTTTAGTCATCTCCTAGCCATGATCACTCGGCCATTTCATTCTTCTCCTGAAATACACACCCAAAAATACGTCAACATAATGTTGGTGAGCTCATGATTTTACGACACAAGTCTCAATATATTTCATAAAAATAAGTTATCAATATTCATGATGCACAAGACAAAGTATCACAATCAAACCTGGACCCGGGTGACCCTCCCTAGTGCTAAAACATCCCCTAACCCATACCCCTTATTGTTATGGGCTCGAATGTGCCCTCCTAAGCACATATAATTCTGAAATAATTTGTGACTCAGTGATTTTTGAATCTCACTGGGGGGTTTCCCTGTCCATAGGGCCCATTGTGTGCGGGGGATTCCCAAATAGTACTATCCATAAATCACGTGGCTCCCACTGGAGTTAATGATTGTGCTTACATTCGAGGACAAGAGCAGGTAGTGTTGCAACATAATAGCATAAAAACCAGTGAGTATGTATTTCACCCCAAAGGTTATGAAGTAAAAAAAAAGGGGGGGTCATGAAACTCACCTTAGCTTGACCTTAGCGTGAGCGTTCGGTTTAGGGAGCTACCAGCCAGCAAGGTTCCTAAGTTCATTTTTATAGATGTTAGTTCTATTTCAATCAGTTGAATAAGTCTAACCCCTCTAGTTCAGGTTTACCTTACGCGATTAGGCGGTTTTCATTACATATGTGTAATTTGGTTCAACCTTTGTAATTTGAAGTTTTTGGTTTGAATGTTGGGTATGTTTGAGTTATTAAATATTAATATTAGATTATACATTTTTCCAGAACTATGATTTGAACCCAAAACATTAAGGTTTTAGTGGTCGACATGTTTGGTCCCTCAACTTTGTTATATTGACGGTTTTTAACCCTTATGTTTGGAATTTGGCACTTGAATTGTTTACTATGTGTTTTATGGTTAGCTACTGTAGTGAGTTAGTTTTTATGCCATTTAGTTCTACGTAACTCTTTTACACTTTTCCTTGCTAGCACGGTGTTAGATTTCTTATATTAGTGTTATTTTTGTATTAATTCCTAGAAAATTCTATAATTGAAAATATTTGGTTTGTAGTTTGATTTTATCATCATTAGGCCCATAGCTACTGTATTTTTGAGTCTTAGGTTGTTTTATGTCGGTTTTGGTATCTCTACGTTCGGGGTTCGGTTTTTAACGGGTTCCTAGGTTCGGGTCAACTTCTGGTACAATTTAGCTTTATAATATTCTAAAATACTTATATTTGTTTCTTGAATCTGAAAGTTGCAGGTCCCTAACTTAGAAGTATGTTTTTATGAATTTTTATTATTTTAACATGAATATCTTCTATATTTTTGTTTGCTAAGCAAACTAGCTCTAAAGGTCATGAGATTTAATTTCTAAGTATTATTTATCATTATAAACCTACTGAAATTTTATAAATTTGTAATTTATGTATGGTTAATAATTTCGTTGCATTAGCCGGTTAGTTCCATTAAGTGTTCGTTAAGTCTCGGTTTTGGGTTTCTATGTGTTTTAATCTGATTTTTCCTTCTTCACCTACTTTTATAACATAAATAACACCTATGTGAACCCATATTTCCAGTAATTTATGTTGATCACATTCTTTTTATGTTATTAAGAAATTCGAATTTTCGTGTATGATAGATTTATAAAAACCGTTCTTTTTGTAGATTTACATTCTTTGGTTACTGGAATATATGGTAACTTATGTGATTAAGATGTTGGGGGTGACACGGGGTTGTTTGTGTCACTAACAAGACGATACGTAAAATACCGAGAGTTTTCAGGTAGTGACGGTTACCTTGTGAGGTGGATGTAGTGAAAGCGGGGGCTATCAGGAAGCTTCTGATGGGTGAGAGAAGGATGTTAAATATGGCTGATTAGTTCAGGTTGCAGAATTAATGGAAATGGAGATGTGAGAAAGAAGATGAGTGAGTTTGTAAGTTCAAAGGGATGTTTACCTTAATGTGTTGGAGCTCGATGCAGGCTGGCTTCGAGAGGGCTGGTGTCAACTTCTAAAAGAGCGCAAGAGAGTGTGAAACAACGAAGTGTTTTGTAGAGAAAATTTTGTAATTTATAGTGAGGGTGGTGGTTTTTGATGAGGTTCGACCGAGGTGTTGGGAAGGGGGTTCGGGTCCCACTTCTTAATTGCAGGCTTTTCTTGGTTAAAGGGAGATTTTGGTTAGTGGGATAAGTTAGCATGGGTTAAAAAGCTAAGCCATGCATTGGGTGGTTTAGGTGGTAATTAGACAAGTCAAATTCCTTCTAGAATATATTTCATACGGGTGCATGCATTTTATAATTTGTGGATTTCCTTTATTATTTATTAATCACTGCATGTTTGTTTTTAAATTTATATGTGAAAGTATCATGTTGGTTTGTATTAATAATTTAAAAGTATTTAATTTCTATATTTAAAGTTTCAGAATAAATCCAAGGGCTATAATGTATATCCTTTGAAATTTTGGAAGATTTGAATTTGGCTATGGAAGTTCTAAGTCTTGGCTTCGGAAGATTGAAATGCGGTTGCACAGTGCTCATGCGCCTGTACAGTGCTCATGCGCCTGCTTGATCCTTAGTTCTTCCGAAGGTTAAATGTGGTCACACAGTGCTCAGGCGCCTGTACAGAGCTCATGCGCCTGCATGATCCCTGGTTCTTCTGAAGGTGAAATGTGCCCACACAGTGCTCATGCGCCTGTATAGTGCTCATGTGCCTGTGGAGTAAACAAATGCGAATGAAGAGTCAACAAATGCGGATGGAGTTTACAAATGCGGATGAAGAGTCAACAAATGTGGATGGAGTTTGATCTTGTTGGGCCCATCACATGGGCTTTGGTTGATTATTATGTGGCCAATTATGGTTTCTAAAACAAAATTTTCTGGGCCCAAGAATCAGGGTTGTCATAAGATGTGCCCGTGGTGTGTGCCTTTCTGGATGTGTTCCCTTATGACTTGATAGAGGTACCACCCAATCAGGAGATAGAGTTTCAGATCGATCTTGTGCCAAGAGCTCAGCCCGTCGCTAAAGCGCCGTATCATCTGGCTCCGTCAGAGTTGAATGAGTTATTAGCCCAACTACAGGACCTTCTCGATAAAGGATTTATCAGACCGAGCATTTCTCCTTGGGGTGTTCCAGTGTTGTTCGTGAAGAAGGAGGATGGTAGCATGCGAATGTGTATACACTACAGGGAGCTGAATAAGCTCATGATAAAGAATAGATACCCGTTGCCTTGGATAGATGATCTGTTTGACCAGTTGCAAGGTGCGAGTTGGTTCTTGAGGATCGATCTTCGGTCGGGTTATCAACAGTTAAAGGTTAAGGAACAGGATATCCCAAAGACTACGTTTTGGACGCGATATGGGCATTATGAATTTCTCGTGATGTCGTTTGGTCTAACCAATGCTCCTGCAGCATTCATGGACTTGATGAATAGGGTTTGTCGACCGATGCTCGACAAATCCATGATAGTGTTCATAGATGATATCCTGATCTACTCAAAGAATGAGGGAGACCACGCATGTCACCTCTGCGAGGTGCTGGAAACTCTAAGAAGGGAGAAGTTGTATACGAAATTCTCCAAATGCACATTTTGGTTACCCGAGGTATAGTTTCTGGGTCATGTGATTAACCCAAAGGGAATCATGGTTGATCCTGCTAAGGTGGAGGCAGTGAATAAGTGGAATTCGCCTAAACCGCCATCTGAAATCCAAAGCTTCCTCAGATTGGCGGGTTATTACCAGAGATTCATCCAGGATTTTTCCAAGATTAACTCGCCGTTGACCAAGTTAACGAGAAAGGATGTGAAGTTTGAATGGGGTGACGGACAAGAGAATGCGTTCATGGAGTTAAAGAGAATATTGACACAAGCACCAGTGTTAGCGCTACCAGAAGGGAATGAAGACTTGGTTGTCTATTCCGATGCTTCTTATCAAGGGTTAGGGTGCGTGCTAATGCAACGAGGTAAATTTATAGCGTACGAATCTCGACAATTAAAGGTTCACAAGGTGAACTACCCTACCCACGATCTGGAGCTGGCTGCTGTGGTATTCGCGTTAAAGATATGGAGACACTACTTATATGGTGTCAAATGTACGATTTTCACGGACCACAAAAGCTTAAAGTATTTCTTCAAGTAGAAGGATCTTAATATGAGGCAG
Organism: Flaveria sonorensis; assembly: GCA_025506505.1. Classification (NCBI taxonomy): domain Eukaryota; kingdom Viridiplantae; phylum Streptophyta; class Magnoliopsida; order Asterales; family Asteraceae; genus Flaveria; species Flaveria sonorensis. The sequence continues at coordinate 22,208,460 of CM046424.1, forward strand.
AGACGATGGTTGGAAATCATAAAGGATTACGACTGTGAGATTCATTATCACCCTGGTAAGGCTAACGTGGTAGTTGATGCCCTTAGCCGGAAGGAGGACCGGGAACCAATTTGGGTGAGATCTTACCAGTTGATTGTGACTCCTGATGTGATAAGGCAAATCTGCGAAGCTCAAAAAGAAGCTCTAAAGCCCGAGCACATTAATGAAGAAAGGATGAAGGGGCAGATCGCGAACCTGGAAGAAAATGCCAATGGTGTCAAAACTAGGTTTGGGCACATGTGGATTCCTAGACATGGAGGTTTGCGAGAGAAAGTGTTGGATGAAGCCCACAAGACTCGCTACTCTATTCACCTGGGAACCAACAAGATGTACCATGATCTAAAGAAGAATTACTGATGGCCGGGAATGAGAGCCGACGTAGCAAGGTATGTAGAAAGGTGCTTGACCTGCCTCCAGGTTAAGGCCGAGTATCAGAAGCCATACGGGAAAATCCAACCCTTAGAAATTCCTGAATGGAAGTGGGAGCATATTACTATGGATTTCGTAATGAAGCTACCTCGTACAGCTAAGGGTTATGATGCCATATGGGTCATAGTGGACAGATTGACAAAAAGTGCTCACTTTCTACCCATTCGAGAGACGTATAACTCGGAGCGGCTTGCTGTAGTGTTCATCAATGAGATAGTTGCCCATCATGGTGTGCCAGTGTCGATTGTCTCCGACAGGGATACGTAGTTTATGTCCAAATTTTGGAAGAAGTTCAATGATGCGATGGGAATTAGATTGCACATCAGTACAACATACCACCCACAGACGGATGGCCAATCCGAAAGGACTATCCAGACCTTGTAGGACATGCTTCGAGCGTGCATCGTAGAATTTAGCAGGAGCTGGGATAGTCATCTACCGTTGGTAGAGTTCTCATAGTATGTCCCCGTATGAGATGTTGTATGGCCGGAGGTGTAGGACCCTGATATGCTGGGGAGAGATCGATCAGAAGGAGTTAAGGAGTATTGAGGTCATCAAGATGACCAATGAAAAGTTGGGCAGGATTAAAGCCTACATGAAAGTCGCTAAAGATAGACAAAAATCCTATGCCAACAAACGTCGAAGACCGATTGAGTGTAACGTCGGTGATAGAGTGATGCTAAAGGTGTCACCTTGGAGAGGAATCATTTGATTCCGAAAGAGAGGAAAGTTGAGCCCTCGATTTAATAGGCCTTTCAGGATCGTAGCCCGTGTGGGGGAAGTGGCGTATAGGCTGGAATTACCAGATGCATTGAGTGGAATACATCCTACCTTCCATGTATCACATCTGCGTAAGTGTCTAGCGGACGAAGATGCTTATGTTCCACTGGAAGATGTGGAGATTGATGAAAGACTAAACTACGTGGAACAACCCATAGCAATAATAGACAGAAAGGAGAAGCAACTAAGGAATAAAGTAGTTCCACTCATCCGAGTGCAGTGGAAGCATAGAAAGGGGTCGGAGTCCACTTGGGAATCTGAAGATGAGATGAGACAGCATTATCCTCAGTTGTTTGAGGAATGACTGGTTTCGGGGACGAAACCTAAATAAGGGGGTGGACTTGTAATGCCCTGAATTTTTTATTGAAAGCAAAGTTCTCGCGCGAGAGAGTGAGAGTTCTCGCTCGAGTGACAAAGTTCTCGAGTGGAGGTAGTTTTTGCGCGAACCAAATTTCTCGCGCGGGAACAGCTGCGAGGAGAGAGAGACACTATAGATAGGCCCATGCACCTAATCTTCTCTACTTCATGCGAAAAGTCCTGCTGTTATGCTTATGAAGAGAGAAGTTGGTGTTAGGTGGTTTCTAAGGTATGTATTCATCGATATTCGATGTATTTATGCATGTATGAACCGTATGTAATGATATTGCACATGATTATGTAGCTTCTGCTCGAAACACTCTCGTTTTTGTGTTGTTCATGTGCAAAGTTATCGTAAGGTGAGTTCTAGTCCCCTCTTTTACATGTTTTATCATGTTTTGGGGCTAATATGCATACCTAAAAGAATGTTTTGTAAAAGAATGATGTTTATAACTGTTATTGCATTTTTTGGGTGTTAAAGTGGTTATAGGAGTGATAACTTGTGGATAAAGTTGTGTACAGCAAAAAGTTATCGCGTGAGAGGTAAGTTCTCGCGTGAAATATGATTTTGGCGGTTAACGGTTATCTTTTGAAAGTTCTCGCGCGAATGATGATCTTCTCACGTGAATGATGATGTTCTCGCACGAATGATGAAGTTCTCGCGTGAATGATGAAGTTCTCGCACGAAGGTGGAGTTGTCGCTCGAAGTGAGAAGTTCTCGCGCGAATTTGTTACCCCGTAAGCATGCGTTAATAATGACTTAATGATGAACTTAATGCTAAAGAATTAAAGTACGTATGTAGATATATTATATATATATATATCATGATAGTTAAAGGCTTTAGAAGTCTTGCAAGCAACTGATAGGAGATATGCTTGGTGCATTCTCGCATAGGAGCTACACATTGGTGTGCTCACATAGGGGTATACTTTGGGTATGCCCGTGCCGTTAAATTAGAATTGCATTCGTGCATTCTCGCATAGGAGCTACACGTTGGTGTGCTCATATAGGGGTATACTTTGGGTATGCCCATGCCATTAATGGAGAATTGTATTCGCGCATTCTCGCATAGGAGCTACACGTCGGTGTGCTCACATAGGGGTATACTTTGGGTATGCCCATGCCGTTAAAGAAGATATGCTTGGTGCATTCTTGCATAGGAGCTACACATCGGTGTGCTCACATAGGGGTATACTTTGGGTATGCCCGAGCAGCTAAAGGGGAAATGACATTTGTTGTGTTCTCACCTGGTAAAGGAACTAAGCTTCGTGCTAAGTTCAGAAGATAAAGTACGATTAAGCTAAAGTAAAAAGATAAAGTATGGATAACGCGATGCTAATGTAATTGTTAATGTGTGGGTAACGTAACGATAAAGAAAATGATAAAGGGAAAGCTAACGTTAAAGTTTGGTTATCGAACGAGTTCGATGATGATGTTGATGATGAACAAGGTTAAAGTTTTTATGATGTTAATGTACGATATAGTTTTGTTAAGTAAACCTAGAGCTCACTCAGCGTCGCTGACTTTTGTATCCGTATTAGATTGACAAGTATGCTATACTTTTTAGGGGTGAGCTTGGCTTGGATAGGAGAGAGCTATCTTGTACATGATCAAGACTGGCATCCCTACGTAGAGCTTTAGTTAGATAGCTAAAGTGATCTTTTGATGTAAATGTTTAACGATAGAAATTTTTGTACATTCCGCTGCGTATATTAATGAAATTTGATGTTCAAGAACTTGTGTTTCTGATGTCCAAATCCAACTGTGGGGTTTCCCAGAATGGAGCCTTACATATTTGTAGTGACTTTCATGGATCGTGACTACGAAAGTTACTATAAAGGATACCAATTTGATGATGGAAATTACCAGGGGGGAGTATGGTGTGATACATGTGGAGGACCTCACTATACTCCATATTGTTATCATTTTCAAGGGTGACCCATAAATTATTATCCAGAGCTGTATCCTTACTCAGAACCATTTGAGGAGTCTCCTATAATGCAATTCCAACCATACCTCGTCCATCATTATATGATTTGCTACAAGGAATTGTTATATTTTCACAACCTATTATTGGTTGTAATCAAGATAAGGTTGAGCAACAAAGCAATGTTATCAAACTTGGATAACAATGTCGTAGTTTAGAGTTGTGAGTGTTAAACTTAATAAGATATATGTCCACCTTCTACTAGAGAGTTCATCTTGCAGCATAGATCAAATCACTTCTTTAGATTAGGAGGATGGAAGTGAAGCAAAGATTTGTTGTGTATTTTGATGTGTTAGAGCAACAATCAGAATTGGAGATGATAATGGATGAAGCATAAGTCCCACCTCCGATTCAAATCTTGTTCGAGTTTGATGAGCCACAATTACTTCATCCACAAGTTTTGAGCAATGATGAACAAGATGTCGAAGAATCACAAAAAAAGAAGAATGGGAGGGGGTCATGGATGAGATGGAACCCTGGTCTCACTGATGGGGAAACTACAAACCATACTATTCCATCTTGGGAGGATGAGTTTGGGGATGCATCGATAAGCATAACTCTTATGGAAGGAAAGGAATATGGTTCGACCTAATTAGTGACCTTAATAACTTAGAAGCAATAATTAATAGGAAGCTAACCTTGGTGATTAAGGAAGAACTGCACCAAGAAGAAGATTTGCAAGTGGATGGGCACACCAACGAACAAATGACCATGGTGACACTTAATCCTCATCTTTACACCAAAGATATCCGGCGCACGGTTGAGCATTATGATGATTCATCACATGAGTCAAACGAAACACGTGTGGGGGCAAACTACTTCATGGGACAACCATCTTTGAGAGCACCACATCAATCATTGTAGTTTAAAAACCTTATCGGGATGATAGCCTCCTTCGTTACATAATTTGTATTAGGTTTGCTCTAGGCAAATACAAGTGTAAGTGGCAAGATCCGTATGCATTGTGTTTGCATTTACCATCAGGTTTCTCACTAATCATTCTTGAATACACTAAATCAAATAGGTTGGATGAGTTTTCAAGCATTATAAACCACTTGTTTGTTAATATGTTCCATCACTTGCCCAAAATTTACTTGAATTTAGGGCCGAATCAAGCTATTGACTCTTTAATTAAATAATCACTTCCGGGAGGCAACACGAGTTTTTGAAACACTTTGAGTTTATTTATTTGTTTTTGTTTTTATTTACTATTTTCTTATACATGCTTTCATGATTTTGACTATACTCATCTTTTTGTTCTTAAGATGTGTTAGTGATTACTTTGGTTGAAATTGAATGTCCGTGCATGAATCACTTATGATGCTTTTTGAGAAGTTATTAAGTGTTTTCCAAAAATTTCACCAGAGGACTTTTTTGTTCCATTACCACCCCCACCCCCCCCCCCCCCGCCGCCGCCGTTGGTTTTGCATTGCATCATATCTTTGTATATTAAGTGCAATGTAGATTTCAAGTGTGGGGTCGAAGAGATTATGTGAACTTTTGCCAGTCTTTCTAGTTTTCTCATTACAAAGTTTAGACAAAATCCCACTTTGGAAAAAAAAAACAAAAACAATCTCTAAATTTCAGTAACAGCTATTTATCTTTTTATCGGATCCTTGAGCATATTTGTATTGTTGGCATCATATGATTAAATGGAATCTTCAAGTATTTTCTTCAATCATTTTGGGATGTCATTTGGACGTACTAAGTTGAAGCTTTTTCTGGATACTTATGTATGTGGTTACACCTTTGCCCTTATCCATCCTCTTTTGTGAGAATTGTTCAACTTTTGTTGCTTATTTACATGTTGTTACACTTTTTGTTTATGTTTTTATTAATTGTTAAGTGTGCCAAATGTTGGTTTTCTATTAAAACTTGCCTAAGACATTCATTTTAAGATCATAAATGAAGTTTTAATAAGAAAATAATAAAGGCATTAGAATAAACCATTTCTTGTAACCATTTTTCATTTTATTTGGCCTATTCTTTCATTTCCACTAGTTTTCATGCATATCTTGTTTTTTGTGTTTTTGCCCAAATACTAAACGTAATTCACCAAATTAGTGTTCTAATTTAAATCTTTGTGTTAAATTTTGGTTTTTTTTAGTTGTCTAATTTGTAATATCTACTAGTATTATTGTAGAATGTTTTTGTTAATTTGAGAAAAGAAAAAAAAAAGAGAGAAAAAAATGAAAAAAAGAAAGACCAAATATTGTATTTGTGTTGTTAGTTCTACTAAAAGAAATGATCCAAGATGAGCAATTTTGTGCTCTTTAAATAAAAATTACAGTATGAGCTCACTTGTTGAATATCTTAATTAGTTGTCAGTTTTCCAGTGTATTATTTATTTTATTATTCATTTAGTATCTAACGACTCTGGATTTTAAAAGTTAACCTTTTAGTTGTTTTTTCCAAAAGGTCCATACCTTTAAACTTAAGCCTTGTTATAACAATTTAAAGTATCTTCTTATCTTATTTGATAGAAATTTGAGTCCCTTGCAAGCTTATTAGAGGTGTATAAAAAACTGGTTTGGAAAAAAAACCAAAAAAAAAAACAAACCGGTTTGAGAAAAACCGGTTTCTAACACGACTCGAACCGACGGTTTGTATACGGGTTTGAAACCCAGCACCAAAAACCGGTTTGTAAACCGGTTTGAAAATAAATAAACCAAGAAAAACCGGTCCAAACCCATTTGAGCGGTTTGAGGATTCTTGATGAAAAACTGGTTTCAAACAGAACCGGTTTGGAAAAAACCAGAAGCGAACCAGTTTGACAAAAAAACCGGTTTGTACACCTCTAAATCTTATGATTATATTACTTCATTGATTGGCTTTAAGTTATTCACTTCTACTTCTATACATATAAATAACCAAGTGTGAGTGAATATTTTATGATAGTTTTAACTCCATGCATAAAAGAAAAATTAGTCGACATGTTACATTTAAATGGATATTGCTCAATTTTCAAAAGATAAAAAGCATGCTTAACTCGTTTGGATTCTTCTCTTGATTGTTGAATTGCTAGATAATCTTTTATGATTACGGATCTCCTAGTAGATATGGATGTATCTTACTCTTTGTTTTTCCAATGGGATTTTATATTAACTTATTGCATGAGAGTTTCCTTGAAGTTAAGCAAAGTTCAAGGGTAGAAAAGTTTAATATGTTAATAATTACATATGCAAATCATTAATATTCATCCTCGTTTTTAGTATTTTTGGTTGTGAGTTCATCAATTTAGGCATTTAATTATATTTAAAATGAATTTTATAGGTTCCCAGAGGGGGCTTGATGATTTCTATGGAAAAAACCAAGATTTAGTGAAGTTTTGAGGAAAACGACTTTCTAACATGCCCATGTTCAGAGCCAACACGCCCACGTTGAACAAGCGGACTGGTGACCTGATGTTGAACATGCCCATGTTACTTTTGAACATGGCCATGCTCGAACCAGATTCATGATTATACCTAATACTCCCCCATTTGAGGCATATCTAACTTTTTATACAAAACCCTAGTTCTCTCGAGTCTCTTAGCTGATTTTGGGCAAATCTTTGAATATTCAAGGCTAATATTGAAGATCAAGCACTTTCAAGGAAGAATTAACATCATCCAACCCATTTCCACTTAATTTTGTTCAAATTCCTCTAGATCTACTATGAGTTCTTCCATGTTCTTGAGTTGGCTTGTAGTTTTTGTAAGCCTCATTGGCTAAACTCTTATTATTACTTGAATTAGATGAAACTTAGCATGTTTTAACAACTTGTACATGATTCTTGGTGTTGTTATGTTAATGTCATGATGAAACTTGGTTATTCTTCAATGATTATGTTTGTTTGTTCTAGTTTGATGAAATGTTCAATCTTTTGGGTGTTGTAAGCATGTTATGTTGGAAAACCTCATGCCTTTCCAACTGATGAAATCAACAGATGAAGGCTGAATATGAATTTATTTGAACAATAAGAACATACACAGGTTGATTTACCCAAGGATCTTTTCTAATCTCTCAAACAAGATATAACAACATATTGTTATATTTTGTATTCCACAAACATCAATCATGGTGCAGAAACCCATGATAGATGCTATGATATCTGTGTGTGTATGTTTGTGTGTGATGGTATGATTGCTAGTGCCTGGATGATAATAACTGCTTGATTGTATTGAATGTTCAAAAGCTTGCAAAGGATTAGGGTAGTATGCTATTTATAGCCTATACATAGAGCTATATACAATTACTAAACTACCCTTATGTAAACAAAAACTACATAAAAATCCTAAGCCTATAAGCTATCCACTGTGGATGATTAGCTGTCCACTGTGGATGCTAAGATGTCCATTGTGGATGATTAGCTGTCCGCTATGGATGTTAAGATGTCCGTTGTGGAAGTCAGATCACTTGTCCGTTGTGCATTGGATGCTGTCTGCTGTGAAGTGTTTGCATTGTTTGTTGTGAGCTGTGGGATGTTCATCCGCTTATGGATGAACATCCACTATGGACAGGCATTCGCTGTATGTTACTCATCCGCTTTGGGATGTCTTCATCCTCTGCGAGCACTTGGACTTGATCTTCATCCGCTGCATCCTCTTGTACATCCATTGTGCGTAGTTCTTCATCCGCTGCCAACACTTGGTCAAAATTTATTTTATCTACAATCCTGAAAAGGAAACTTAAACACTGATTAGTGAATGTTATGATTGTTAATGATGCTAATGTGTTAGTTAATGATTGTTTGAATGTTAGAACACATTATGTTTTTTTATGGCAAGTATTATCCATTTAAGCATTTTTCCATTAAAGCACTTGTTGAGTCCAACAATACTCCCCCTAAGGATGATGTTGCCATCTTTTTAATGTTTGCTTGTTAATGTTTTGTTTGTTCGAAACAATGTGCGTGTGTTGGTGTTTGTTAATGATGTTGCCATGTCTTCTGTTGATGATTGCATGATTGACTTGATTGATTGTTTGTTTGATTGCATGATTGTCTGTTTGTATGTTTTACTTGAATTATTGTATGATTATCTATTTACTTGTATGATTGCTTGGTTATATGTATGTATGTATGATTACATGTATGATTGATTGATTGTTTGATATGTATGTTTGCTGGATAGATTTGTTATGTTTGTTTGAAAGGTTAGACATGATTGTTTGCTTGTTTTGTCTGTTTGTATGTTAGGAAACTTTAAGAATGAGAAGGGCCAGCTTCTTCTACACTCTTCTGCACCTCTGCAGTTGTCTTCAAGGATTCTTTTACATCCTTTTCAGTTGCTTGATCTTTTTCAGCTTCTTTAACTTGATCTGATAAGGGTGTGTTCCTCAATACATTTCTGCAGTTCATAATATTCTTAACAAAATAGTTCACTGAACTTTTTTGATCATCATATTTGCTTTCAATAGTGAGATGAACCAGTTGTTCTAGTGTGGATTGGTCTAGCCTTTGCACATCAATATTGCTGACTAGTGTAGTCACAACATGATTTCCCTTCATGATCTCAAGATTGTTGTTGTCTGATATCCTCATTCCTGATATGCCTTATATGTGTGTTAATGGTTGTTGTTTGGTTTCCGGTCTCTGTTTCAGTGTAGTATTTACATACACTATCCCTAGAATTCTCAACATGTGAATGAAATAACAGCAATCTCCCTTGCATAACACATCTTCAATTGCAGGGAATGTCTTGGTTTTCAAAAATGAGACATATGATGGATGAAGGAGTTTGATTTCCACAGGGTCAAACAACCGTATGTCTAATGCTTGTTTTCCCTCAAGTTTTCTTTCCAGTACCACCTCAAAATGAGTTTCATCATAATACCATTTTGTGATTGAGTGGTTGTACTGGTTACCATCAACTTTCTTCATAATCAGCTTTAAATCAGATGGCCTCATAGGGTAACCAATCCTTTCTAACAATTTTGTATCAATCTTAGAGGGTGGTTCTTCACTTGTCAGTTTCCTCTTGCTAGCTTCTTGTTGTTCTTTTCTTAGCTTAGCATTGTGAAGCTTATCTTTTCTGTCTGCCTTTTGTTTCATTTGATGATGATGTTTGTTCATGTATGATCTTAATATATGAAAGAAATCTTCTCCCCTGGGATTATTTGTATGATTGACCATCCTTAGTTGCATCAGGTCTAATTTGTCTTCATAGCTCAAGGTTCCCAGTTGGGATATGTATGATAAGTACTGGACAAGTCCAAATACCCTCTTGATTAGCACAACATCCCATGTTTCATCATACTTCCAAGCCACTATCTTTCTTTCATTTACACCAGCAGAAAGAGTTATTCTGTCATACAGTTTAACAAAACTTGTCTTCTTATTGATCATTTATCTTACTTCATTACCTTCAACCCATAGCCTGTGTGGCATGAACTGCCTTGGTTCCTCGATTGGGTAAAGCTCAGGTGGAGCTTGATGATAAGTTGATAGAGAAGATGCGGGATGAGGCCTGAAAACTTGTGGTTTTAATGCATTGGCAAGCATGTTCTTGTAGATCTCTCTAGCAATTTCTTTCATTTGAGATAGATATCTTCCTGCATGTGACCTGTATGGTACTCTTGTGTGACTCAACCAGCTTTTAACCTGGGAGTAGGTCATCTTCTCTATCTGAGGATCCTTAGGTAGATTCTTTTGAAACTCTTCTTGATCCTTAATTTTCCTTATACCTTTTGTATGTTTGCTCTGTTTCATTCTTCATGACTTCTTGAAAGTCTTTGAGCAAGTCTTTAACCTCAAAGAGGTTAAGCTGAATAAATGAGTCATAAGGAAATCCTCTAGTGACTAACTCAATTCCCATCAATGTTTTAGGATCGTCTGGGAAGAGTTTTTGTATGTTTTAAGTGATCTCATTGTCATCTCCTTCTTCTTCTTCATCAGAATCAGTTAAGATAATAATAGGTTGTTGCTCAAGTGTTTGATCAATTTCACCCTCTTCAAGAGTAGCCTTCAAGCTTGTTTGTTGTGGTTCATCCTTTATTTGTTCTGTTTTGACTTTTAGCAACTTTAAAGGAGGAGATTAAGGTTCATCAACCTCTTTAACTGTCTGTTTTTCCTTCACTAAGGATGCTACGTACCACCTTTTCCTCTTTCTTTCATAGGTTTTCATTTGAGGTTGAGATGATGATGCTTGTTTGTTGGGTGATTCTATTTGCTCATTTACTAACTCAGCAAACTGTTTGATCAGTTCCTTTTGTTTGTCTGTTAATGGATTGAATGACACAATGCTTGTTTCTGTTGTATATGGGTCAGGAGAGTGGAAGTGTTGCCTCAAAATTAGAGAGTAATGGATGTTTTCAAAGGGATTGAATTCACTGAATAATTGATGCATGGAATATGATTCTTCAGGAATGACAAGGGCTAGTTTTGTTTGTTGATCATTAGAGCTTGTTTCTCTAATGTTGGATAATGATTGATCAATTAACTCTTCATTCAACTCATGTTCATGATCATATGAATGTTCTTCCTCAATCATTCTATGTTGATCCACATCTTCCAACTCTCTGTTTAGCCTTTTGATCTCTTCATTCTAATCTGCAATAATCCTTTTCAATTCATCAATTTCAGTATCTTTTGAATCAGATTGCTCAGTTAAGTAGGCAATATCTAGCCTTGCACTACTGAGGTCATGTTCTTTCATCTTTACCTCTTTATTTGATTATTTGAGTTGTTGTTTCAAAAATTGAACAATCAACTTTTAGGCTGTTTGATCTGCTTCAAGCTTTTCTATTTCATTGTCTTTGCTCTTTATCTTTTCTTTTAATCTCTTAGCTCTGTTGTTTGACTTTTCTATAAGCTTATTGTACTCAGTAAATAGAAACAATTTTGAGTACTCTATTTCTTCTTCAGTTGGAATTTCACTTCCCAGATCATCACTTTCAACAGGATCTGCAGTGATTTGGTGTTCTTGTACATGTTCTTGTACTGAGGAAGTGCCAACCTCTTCTTCCTTAATTGCTTGTTCTTCTAATGAAGCATCAATATCTCTCAATAAAGATGACAGTGTTTGTTGATCAGTGAAAGTTGGGCTTTGAGGTGGTGATGGCAAATACTAAATCTGCTCATGTTCTTGTGATTCTTCTTGTTCATTGAATGACTCTGGGATGGGTGCAACTTGTTCTTCCTAAACTATTTGCTCTTGTAAGGGTGCAGCTTCTTCTTCTTGAATGATAGGAGCATGCTGTATGATTGGATCTTGGTGAATCGCATTTTGGAAGAGCATGTGAGGGTCACCTTAACTGGGTATCCTCAAAAATACATCAGGAACAGGAAGTTCATGGTCTATCATATGAGGTGGAACAGGAACCTCATCTTCTTGATAGAGGCTTGACTTGATTCTATTGAACACATGTTCATTAAAATGAACAGGATGAAATACAGCTCCTTCTCTTGGTATGTTAGGCAGAAGATCATTAATGATCATCTGAAGAAATGTAGGGAACATCTGAAACTGGTTCCTTACTTCAGTCAAGTTGTAAATCATTCCATTAAGGATTTGAGCTACAAAGTTGAATGGTCTTCTAGCAATGATACTTGCTATTGCAAAAGAGCTTCTCAAAGAAGTGGCATCCTATCTAGTCTTATTGTTGGTCATTGTCTTTTGATATGTTTGCATTAAGAATCTGAATTGTGCACACATGCATGATTTCTTAATTTGTTTTCTATCAATGGTACCAGTATATCCTATTTGCCTGAAAACATGTAGAACATAGTTCTCATCGAATTCTACTGGACCTTCTGCATCCTCTTCTCCCAGTTGAAGTACTCTCCTGATAACTTCCTCAGAGATAATGATCCGTTGATTATGCACAGTAGATATCACTACTTGCTGATCATTGATTTGTCCCAGATATGCATGAGTCTAAAACTGAACTATATGATCCTCATAAATTTCTGGACTTGAAGTCATTGCATGAACCAGCCTTGTTTGCCTTATTGAATGAATAATGTCTCTGTAATTCTCTGCCTTAGGAGAATCAGCATTGAGGAATGCACAGATGTTGTGACCTCTGACAAACACTAGGTTTGCCATATCTACCATATGAAAATGAATGTGTTAGTAGCTTGTATAATATGAATGTATGCTGTTTGAGATGATGAAATGTTGATCAAGTGTTCATTGTCTTGTGATTGTTATGAGATGATTAAATATGTGTGTTTAACACTTGTGACTTGTTTAACATGTATGTTTGATTGATATAAACATCTAAGATAGTTTGACTTATCCAAAGTCAACTGCTTGGTTGATTTTGGTCATGAAAAACTTGTTTGATTCAATTTGTTTTTATCCAAATTGGTTTTGCAATGTGTTTGTTACAAAAAGTTGTTTTGTTCAATTCATACAACAATTACAACCTATAACAACTTGTTTATATGTAACACCCGGAAATTTATAAAAAGGAAAAGAAAAGAAGAGAAAAATAGGAAAGATAACATTTTTCAAAAGTAAAGGGGGTAAAGTGTGTAAGTGGCAAACTTGCCTCTAGTGGGTTCAAAAAGCAGGGGATGGCCACCCACACCCCTATTTCCCCACATCTGCTTTCGGTTGCAAGAAGAGAAGAAGAAGCTGCCATCGGTTTCTAGAGAGAGAAGGAGAAAGATTTGCTTGAAGGTGAGATTTTAAGGTAATTCTTCTTGGTTTCAGTCGGGTTTCAGCTTCTGGACCGAGTTTCTAGTGTTTAGTGCTCTTTTTCGTGGGTTTTAGGTGCTGGAACTTCAAGTGGGTTCTCGGGTTTGAGGTGTCCTACTCGAAAGTTGTTCTAGGTGAGTTCTAGATCCCCTCTTTTACTGGTTTTCTACGTGTTTTGGGCTGTTATGCATACTGGATAGAAGGTTTCTAAACCAAACTATGCATTTTAACATGATGACGTCTGTGTACAGTTGATGTATGTTTTTAGATGATTTCTAAGTTGTGTATGATGTTTAGTATGTTCTAAGTGTGTATCATGATAGATCTGTGCTAAGGTTTAGAATGATGATTGGGAACTGGAAAAGGCATAAGTTGCATTGCAGGTGGATAACGATAATCCGCATTTATTGGAGGATCATCCGCATTTTGACTTGTTCACTCGTATAAGTCTTTTGTTCATCCGCATTTGTTGAATGTTCATCCGTATTTGTTTTTGTACATCCGCATTTGTTGGAGTTCATCCGCATTTGCTGAACATTTAACCGCATTGGTTTTATGATCAATATTCTAAGTATTTTGTTCATCTGCATTTAGTATTGTTCATCAGCATTTGGACTTATTCATCCGCATTTGGACTTGTTCATCAGCATTTGGTTCACCCGCGTATCTTTAGGCACTTAGAATATTTTCTGAGACTTTTATCCGCATTTGCTTGTCCGCATTTGCTGAGCATTCAGCCGTATTGGCTTATGTTCATCCGCATTTCTTTGAGGACTTAGGATTTTCTGGAATTTTGGGAAGTAGAACGTAGTTTTAAGTTCTGATATGTTGTGGTGGTATATGCCTGCTGATGTTATATGCTTGTGGGTTGTTGTTATTATGTGTCTTTACATGGCGTGATATGTATGAGTATATAAGTAAAGTATTATGTAACGAAAGTGAAAGATAACGAATGACGAAAATGAAAGTAAAGAACGATGAGATCTTTGTTGCTGACCCCGGTACTGTGTCAGCTTCGGCATGAGTGGGGGTTTATCTATAAACCCCGGCACAGTACCAGCTTTTAGCATGAGTCGGGGGTGTAGAATATGAGTTGAGATAAGATCCTTGTCGCATACCCCGGTGCTGTGTCAGCTTTTTAGCATGATTCGGGGGTTTGTTTACGAACCCCGGCACAATATCAGCTTTTAGCATGAGTCGGGGGTGTAGCATGTGAGATGAGATGGGATCCTTGTCGCATACCCTGGTGCCGTGTCAGATTTTTTTAGCATGAGTCGGGGGTTTATTTATAAACCCCGGCACAGTACCAGCTTTTAGCATGAGTCGGGGGTATAGCATGAGACAGGGTTCATAAAGAAGTGAGAGACAAATGATGATGAACGATGATGAAGATAATAATTATTATCTAGATGTACGTATGATGTGTGATCACGGACGAAAGTAAAGGATATGTTTTAACATAATGTAAAGTATTTTATTATGAAAACTAGAACTCACTCAGCGTCGCTGACTTTTTGTATGCATAATAGTTGGCAGGTTACTGTCTAATGCTGAGGAGGTACAGGCGTGGATGCATAAGCTACTAGGGATGTTTTGAGTCTGCCATTCATATTTTGAGATAATATGGTATTAATACAAATTTGTGATGTAAATAAAAGATATGATGTATTGACGCATTTTTAATTATCGATGAAAAGTTTTAATTCCGCTGCAAATGATGTGTTTTAAATGTTTTATGCAATGAATGACCGACTGTAAGCGTCCCAGGAACGGGGCCTTACATTATGAACTTCAGTTTGACCTTTTAAAGTCAAAATGACCATTTTATGCACATTGAATGAATATGCATTTAATGTTTGTGTGTTCAATGCCATGCCAAATTAACTATCTTTACTAAGTTATAACAAATTTTGAGTCATTTCAAACATTTCTGAAGATCAAACCTCAGTTTTTGTATGATTTTGGCAAGAACATCATGACTGTTCATAAACCCAATGAACACTTAATAAAATTACATCAAAACAACAGGCTTAATACATTCGACTAAGGTCATCTAACACTTATTCAGTGTTTGATTTGGTTTAAAACTTCAAAAGATTAATGTTTGATTTTGGTTCAATGTTCGACTAGGTCGAACAATGTTTGAATCTAAACCAATGAACAAGATGTTTTAAAGGATGTTTGATGATTAGAAACATGTTGTTATACCTATTTGATTATGAATCAGACTAGAAATCAAATAGATTTTGGTTCACAATCGAACAGGGGTTTCAGGGTTTAAGGGTTTATCACACTGTGAGTAGCATTTAACATATTTTGATTTTCTCTCTCCCATTCGTGATGAGAGAAATATTTACAAGTGTTGCATATATATACAGCGGACAAAATGACTATCCCCTGTAGGTACAGTGTGTCTATACGCTGTATGAATAGTAACTTAAAATTTTAATTTTAAGCCATGCACTGTGAATTACACATGCGCTGTGTGAACAGTGCTTACGCTGTACAATTTTCTGATTGTACGTTGTGGACCCCTTTGATGTTGTACTGTGTTTACAGCGGATGGTCTTTTGGTCATATGTTGTGTACACTTGAAAAGTCATACGTTGTGTTTTGACCATTGTTTTCAAAGCGGATGAACAATTGTTCATGCGTTGTATGCTCTTGAAATGATTTGTTTGTTCACAGCGGATGAACATTTGTTCATGCGTTGTGGACCCTTTAAAAAAATTTTGTTTGGTTGTTCACAGAGGATGAACATTTGTTCATACACTATGGACCCTTGAATGATTTTTGATTGTTCACAGTGGATGAACATTTGTTCATGCGCTGTGGACACTTTGAAAATTTGTTTGATTGTACACAGCAGATGAACATTTGTTCATGCGCTATGGACACTTGAAAATGATGTGTTTGATTGTTCACAGCGGATAAACATTTGTTCATGAACTGTGGACACTTGGATGTGATGTGTCAATGTTTACAGCGGATGATTACCTATGTGCATACGTTGTATACACTTGTACTGTTTCTACAACGGATGACTAATGCTAGTCATGCGTTGTGGATGTTACTGTATTCACAGCGGATATTATTTTGACATCATGCGCTGTGAACACTTGTATGTTCACTAGTGCATAGCAGATGTATGTTTGTTTTGTACGCTATATACCTTGATGTATTTTGCATGTTATGATGGTACTGTAGCTGCAGCGGATGTATAATTGTATGTTCGCTGTGACAACAGTTTTCAAAAATTTCAGATTTTTGTTTGTTTTGAACTAATGTCTTCCGAAGCATATGTTTGATAAAATTTTCTTCCAAAAGAACATTTGTTTGATGAAACTTGTTTAAATCAAAATGTTTGTTTAAATATTTGATTTAAAATGTATGTTAAAATGCTAAAATTTTAACATGATCAACATATGGATGTTAAGATATTACTCAAAAGCAATATTGTACATATGTATGTGTGTCAATCTGCTGTGTTTGGGTGTTGGCTTGACTTAGCTTTATTTAAAACTCAAAATTTTGAAAATTTCAAATTTTAAAAAAGTATGAATATGCACAATTCTGCTGCCTTTGATATTTCCATATTCAATTTCTCACCCTAAATTTTTACATAGTTATAAAAACCTTTTATAAAAATGGCAAAAATTTGTGTGTGTTTGAGAGGAAATTATCAAAGTCCAATTTTATTGCTTGTTTGATAAACACTTTGTAAGATAACACGTTATCTTACTTACAAATGTATGTTTTTCATGTTTTGACATGAATCATTTGCATATACCATGAGATCATACTAGTCTAAATTTCTCACTGAGTTGTTTGAATGATTTTGAGAATAAACATAGACAAGTACATTGTTGATTGCAGATATTTTGATCCACTTATGTTTTGAGTTAATCGAAATGATTTGTATGTTCCCCACATCTGATTGTATGATTAGTATAACCCCCTCAAGATAAGCTAGAAAGCACTTTCAATACTTAAGACTTAGATACTTAGGAGTATAAATTCTCAATTTGATCCATATTGTTTGATCTCATTGGGATTCTTTTTCACTTCACTTTGGAAGGTGATCCTCTTTGGTATTCTTTTGATTCATTCATTAAAATACCTTATTGATTGTTCATCCAAAATAGATATGTTCCTCATTGGGAATCTTTTTGGATCATGATTTAGCTCATTCAAGTATGTGCTTAGCACAACAAAGAATGCCTTGGTGTACTCCAGGTCTATGAAAATCATAACAGAGGAGACACTTGTATAATTGATTGATTGAAACCGTGAGTGATTATCATGTTTTGAGTTAATCGAAATGATTTGTATGTTCCCCACATCTGATTGTATGATTAGTATAACCCCCTCAAGATAAGCTAGAAAGCACTTTCAATACTTAAGACTTAGATACTTAGGAGTATAAATTCTCAATTTGATCCATATTGTTTGATCTCATTGGGATTCTTTTTCACTTCACTTTGGAAGGTGATCCTCTTTGGTATTCTTTTGATTCATTCATTAAAATACCTTATTGATTGTTCATCCAAAATAGTTATGTTCCTCATTGGGAATCTTTTTGGATCATGATTTAGCTCATTCAAGTATGTGCTTAGCACAACAAAGAATGCCTTGGTGTACTCTAGGTCTATGAAAATCATAACAGAGGAGACACTTGTATAATTGAGCAATCTATAAACTGTTTCACTTTGTGTATTGTAGGTACTTTACAAGCAACCTATGTTGGATAGATTAATACTCACCATAAACCAAGAGGTGTTGATGACCACACAATCAAGAAAATTTAGTGCTTCACTGTTGTATGTGATGTTAGGTGTCCCATGCTGAGCCTATCCACATATCAAACAAAATATTGTTAGTCTTTATTAGTGGAAAATGACTCAAGTGAAGAACTAAGCTAGTGTACTATCATTTCTCATGAGTGGTATGAATGATTCAATGTGTTTTGATATTAGAAAACATGAATGCTTGTTTGATATCTTGATTTTGAAAAAGGCAAAATCAAGTTTGTTTGATTTTAATGTTTTGAAAACATTACTTGTTTGATTCATAGTTGATCATACCAAGTGACTGAACCAGAAATTCAAAACGTTTTGAATCAAATGGTTTAGTAAACAGGTCAGCCAATTGATTGTCGGTATGGACTTTGATCAACTTTATCAGACCCTTTTTTGAGCAATTTCTCAAAAAGTGATATCGGATTTCTATGTGTTTTGTTTTTGAATGTTGAACTGGATTGTCAGTGATAAACATGGCAGCAGAGTTGTCAATGTGTATGGGTGTTTTAAGAAAATTAAAGCCATAATCAAGCATTTGGTTTTGAATCCAAAGCACTTGAGAGCACCATGCAGAAATAGATATGTATTCTGCTTCAGCTGTTGACACAGAGACATTTGATTATTTCTTGCACTGCCAGGAGATCAATCTTGATCCAAGAAACTGACAACCTCCAGTAGTGGATTTTCTGTTGTTATTGCATCCACCATAATCACTGTTTGTGTATGCAAATAAAGAGAAATCTTTATCTTTAGGATACCACAAACCAAGTGTTGATTTGCCTTTTAGGTATCTAAAGATTCTCTTTACTGCATTGATGTGTGATTCTTTTGGATCTGTCTGGTATCTGGCACACATGCAAACTGCATAGATGATGTCTGGGCGGCTTGCTGTTAGGTATATTAGTAAGCCTATCATTGATCTGTAGAGTTTCTGATCAACTGATGTTCCTTCTGGATCGGGTCCAAACTTCAATCCAGTTGCAAATGGTGTTTTGCTGGATGTGCAATCAGACATGTTGTATTTCTTTAATATCTGATTCACATACTTGCTCTGGTTGATGAAAATTCCTTTAGCAGATTGTTGAACTTGAAGACCAAGGAAGAATGTAAGTTCTCCTATTAAGCTCATTTGGAGATTTGATTGCATAAGAGTCTCAAACTCTTTGCAAAGTTATGTGTTTGTGGAGCCAAAAATTATGTCATCCACATAGACTTGAACCACTAACAAGTCTTGTTCTTTTCGTTTTAAGAACAATGTTTGATCTATTTTCCCTTGTGTGTACCCATTATGTAGTAGAAACTTAGATAAAGTTTCATACCAATACTCAGTAAGCTTTTGAGCTTCTGGAGTATCCGACAAAAAATCCGTCATCTGCTTTTGGAGCAAACTTAGATAATTGTTCTCTGGTGTTTAATATTGAAATAGAACATCCAAAAGCTTTAAGAAATCCAATGAAAGGTTTTCTTTTAAACATTAATTCATAAAGTGTATTAGAATGTTCTTTGATTATTAGTGTTCTGTTTTGTATGTAGCAAGCTGTATTGATTGCTTTAGCCCAAAAGGATATGGGTAATAGAGAGTCAGCTAGCATTGATCTAGCTGCTTCTATCAATGTTATGTTCCTCCTTTTAGCTACTCCATTTTATTGAGGAGTTCTTGCTACACTGAATTGATTACTGATTCCTTTCTCTGCATAAATAGAGGAAATGAAGTCATTCTTAAATTCAATACCATTATCACTTCTTAAAGATTTAACTTTAAGATCCAATTGATTCTCAATCTTAGTGATAAAGGATTTGATGATTTCTGTTGTTTCTGACTTGTGTAGTAGAAAGAAAACCTAGGTGAATCTGGTGTAATCATCTACTATAACAAGACAGTATTGTTTCTTTCCTATGCTTAGGATGTTTGTTGGGTCGAAAAGGTCCATGTGAAGCAATCTGAGTGGTGTGTTGTTAGAGTTTACCAATTTGGAGTTTACCAATTTGGAGTTGTGAAGCAATCATCTATCTTTGTTGGGCCGAAAAGGTCCTGTACAGAAAAATTCCTTTTGTGGTAAACCTATGACTAGATCACCTTTTACAAGTTGATTCATTCTGTTAAAATTAGAGTGCCCCAAACGTCTGTGCCATAATTAGGAAAAATCTTCTGATGCTTTTGATAATAAACATGTTTCAGGGGTTGATGCTGAAACAGTGTTCATATCAACAATCTATGTGTTGTTATGACGAGGTGTTTTCAAAAGGATACAATCTTCTAGTATTTGAAAACCCATCTTGAGGATGTAGCAATTATTGGAGTCAAATAAGGTTGCATATCCTTTATCACAGATTTTAGATACGCTTAGAAGATTAAACTGGAGGTTGGAGCAGTAGTTGACATTTTCAAAGCTGATCAACATTTGAAACTATTCCTTCACCAGTTATCTTTCCACCTGTCTTGTCTCCTACAAAAGCTACATTTCCTCTATGTTTGCTTTTAAAATCCCGAAGGAGGGAACAATTGCCAGTCATATGTCGGGAACATCCACTGTCAACATACCAGATGTTGTCAGGCCTTCTTTGATGTCCCTATAAGAGAAAAGAAATTAGTTAGTTGGTGCAACCCAAGCCAAGATGGTCTTGGGTTTTCTGTCTTTCCCTATAACATAAATTTCTTCTAAAATGGCATTGTCTGATGGTTTAGGAACTCTAGGTACACTAGTTTTTCTTTGGTTGTTTTTAGCTCTGTCAGGAGTACTTTAAGCTCTTCTCCTTTGAGTGCTAATATCTGTTGGCTATCTGTTTTGAGACTTATGTCTCCTGTTTGATTGTTTAAAGTTATCATAAAACGTTTTGTTATCGTTTAAAATAACGTTTTGATGAGGAGTTTGTCTTGGTACTCCTCCCTTGTTCTTATTGGGAACAATTGTTTGTTTCTTAGTTGATTTCTCAACTTGAGGCTGTTTCTTTTTCTTTTTATATTTCTTATTGAAAAAGCAATTTGCAGTACTATGATTGTTTCTCTCACAGATTAAACAATAGTTATGATAATGGCATGATTCTATACTATGATTGTTCATGTGACAGTACTTACAATATTTACCATATTTGCACCTCTCAGTGGTGTGTGTGTATTGATCACACCACTCGCAGTATGGTAAAGTTGCATTGTCTTGTTTGTTAATAACTTTTGTCTTTAAATTTGATTTTAAAGGTACATCAAAAGTTACTGTTTGTTGTTTTGCTGAATTGGAGCTTTGCCTTTACCTTTGTTAGTTTGTTTAGGAGAGGCAGTGGAAGATCCAGCTTTTCTTCCACCAGAGCAGATATCAAACCCTTAAGTCTACTTTGTTTCTTTGGTTGGTGCATCAACCACACTTGAAACTCTTTGAGTTTCAGTAATTGGTTGAGTTGACTCATCATCCAATAGATCAACATCATCTTCATCAGTTGTCTGTTCATCAAATTCATTATTCTCTCCTTGATAAAAATCTGTTGATTTAGTTTGTGGCGGTGCTTGACTTTTAACAAATTTTATCAAAGATGTTTTTGATGTTAATGGTGATTTTGATGATGATGATGATGATTGTTTTGAATCATCAGTCCTGTCATGTGGGTCAAGAGACTCACCCTGTTTGTTTGTCATTGAGTCAGGTAAAGGAATATAATTATCATTATAAGGTGGGTTGACCTTATTATATCCTAAACCTGATGGGTATTTGAAGGACCTTTGTTATGCAAGAAGTTCTTCAAACTTCTTGTTGCTTACTTGAGACTTCTGAAGTTTCACTTTAGTTTCAGCCTGCAATGTTTTTACTCAGTCAATGATACAGAGAGTTGCTCAACTTGAGCTGCTAGTGTTGATTTTTCAGACATTAGTTTGTCTAAATCATTTTGTAATGAAAGGATTTTTGCACTATATTGTTTTTGTTCTTTTTTTAAGCTTTCATTCAAAATATTTGTTTCAATAACTTTCTTTGAAAGTTTATCTGCATGCTCTCTATATCTATTGACTTCATCAATGCATGCTTGTATGCAGAGGTTTTCCCTTACCTCTTTCAGGATTTCTAAAAATTTATATTCAGTGTCTGCCATGAGGGCACGATCCAGAGATTGAATTTCAGCCTCATACATGCTCTAATCACACTCACCATCCTTTTTTATGATCATTGCTGATGATATGGAGTGTTGATTTGGGCTATATTGTGTGATTTGTGGTGGGGTTGCTGCAGCAAGGGTACTGGTTGATGGCGGGACTTGTCTATTTATGTGATAGCTACTAGATGCTTGTGATTGATTAGTGTTTCTGTCAACCCTTGGTTGCTGGCATTCTCTAGAGAAATGACCATATAGTTGACAGTTGTAGCATCTCACTTTGGATTTATGAAAACCGATTCTGGTTTTCTTATCCATGCTCAACCCATGATTTCTTTGCAAAATCTATTTTGATCTATAGGCAATCATTGCCATAGACCACTGAAGATCCATCTCTTCAACCATGTCTGGTGGTAACTTATCCAAGTCTTGTTGAATGAGTTGGGATAGTATTAGACTTGCACCCAGATAAGCTTCAAAGCTTGTTGAGAAGGCTGCATATGCTGCCTTTTGCTCTTCACTTTGCAATATAATGGTAAGAGCATCCATGGGCTTCTCAAGTCTATGTATGTTGTGGTTCTATGTCTGTTGTTTGTTTGAGTTGGATGTGTGTTGATTATGCTTGCTTTAAGGTGTTGCTTCATAGGAAGCATGCACACCATTATTTTTGGACTTCTGTTTGTTACTGGATGTTTCAGGAGCTGAGAAGAAGGATGTATCACTTGAGTCTAAGAATTCTTCATCTTCTTCTTCTCCAATGCATGTTAAAAATGCACTATCTGTCTATTGTTGTTCTTTGAATTTGTAGGCTTCCACATGTTTGATATGGTTGTTGTTTCTGGATCTTTCGTCTAGCTCTAGAGCTTTAACTTTAGCCACTAGAGAGTTGAGAGATAGTGCCTCAAGATCCAATGTTGCTTTTATCAATGACACTGACTAAGTCCAGCTCTCAGGCAATGTATGCAACATCTTCTTGTTTATTTCGACAGCTTCATACTTTAGTCCATAAACAATCATCTCATTCGCTAACTGAACAAATCTATGGAGCTATTGTGGAATTGCCTCTCCTTGAATATGATGGAAGGTTTCATATTGTGTCCTCAACTTTTCCTTTTTGATTTTATGAGTTTCTTCACTCCCTTCACATATTGTGTGAAGTACCTTCCACAATTCATGGGCTGTTTTGAAATTTTCAACCCGTGTTAAAATTTCAAAAGGCAAAGTCATAGCAAGTATACTATAAGCCTTCATGTCTGTTTTGACCCTTTTTAGATCATCACCAGCTATGTTTTTCAAGCTAACTGGCTTTTGTATGTTGTAATCAGGTCTAAGAGTCAGAAGAATATAAGGACCCTCGGTTATGGAAGTCCACAAATTTGGGTCTTGAAAAATTATCCAATTCTTGAACATGATCTTCCATTGCTTGAAGTCTGATTTGTTCTTTAGTCTGGGTGGTTTTAGACCATTGTTTGATCCTGTCATTTTATCAGCCATGATTGTTGAATTTTAACTTAACGTTTTAAGTTAAATTTGTTTGATGATTTTAGCTTGATGAAAAGCTTGTTTAATCCTAAAGTCTCTAGGATTTGTTTGTTAATTGAGTAACTTTTTAAATTGACTTACCGAATAAAGGAATTAATTAATTGAAATTAATTAATGTCCTAGGTGATGTAACTGTTATATTCTCGGTGAAAAGGGAAAATTCTGTTTGAGTATGTCAATCAGTCAAAACCCTTAATGATGTCAGTCAACAAAAGTCAAAACCCTAAAAAAAACAAATATTTTGTTTTTTAAAGTTAACTTTTCAAATCAAAAAGTGACTTTTTGAAAAATTCAAAAGAAGATTTCGGTTCTTCTTTGATTTTTATGAGGAACCAACACAATCATCGGAGATTGTGAAGGTTTATGAATGATCAAAACTAGGGTTTATCCTAGGTTTTAATGGCAGCTGTAATGTTCTTCACAAAATCAACAATCTGTTTGTTGATTAAAGAGCAAAAACCTGATTCAAGTGAGTTTTCACTAGAATATGATGATTTTAAACACTTTGTACGATTTAAAATGTTCAAAACGATGGGTGTTTGCTGAAAACTTGATGAAACAGTACTCGATTGACTGTTTTATCAAAAACCCTTAGAACCGATTAGGTTTTTCAGGTCTTGTGATGATTTTGTTTTGAAAAACAGTGTTTGAATGATGGTTTGAGCTTTAAAACCACAGAATCTTCTTCACAGTGCACAAAAATAGATTAAGAAATCATGTTTTAAGCATTTAATGAATGTTTGGTGTAGAAGAAGGTTGTTGTGATGATTTTCAGCTCAAAATGTATGTTTTGAAGCTAATGAACCATGGATATCATAATGTTGATTGAGAGGATCGAAAATCAATGTATGATTTGAGCCAAGGCTCTGATACCACCTGATGAAATCAACATATGAAGGCTGAATATGAACTTATTTGAACAATAAGAACATACACAGGTTGGTTTCCCCAAGGATCTTTTCTAATCTCTCAAACAAGATATAACAACAGATTGTTATATTTTGTATTCAACAAACATCAATCATGGTGCGGAAACCCATGATAGATGCTATGATATCAGTGTGTGTATGTTTGTGTGTGATTGTATGATTGCTAGTGCTTGGATGATAATAACTACTAGATTGTATTGAATGTTCAAAAGCTTACAAAAGATTAGGGTAGTATGTTATTTATAGCCTATACACAGAGCTATATACAATTACTAAACTACCCTTATGTAAACAAAATTTACATAAAAATCCTAAGTCTATAAGCTGTCCGCTGTGGATGTTAAGATGTCCGCTGTGCATTGGATGATGTCCGCTGTGAAGTGTTTGCATTGTTTGTTGTGCGCTATGGGATGTTCATCCGCTATGGATGAACATCCGTTGTGGAGTGTTCATCCGCTGTGGACAGGCATCCACTGTATGTTACTCATCTGCTATGGGATGTCTTCATCCACTGCGAGCACTTGGATTTGATCTTCATCCGCTGCATCCTCTTGTACATCCGCTGTGGGCAGGTCTTCATCCGCTACTGACACTTGGTCAAAATTTATTTTATCTACAATCCTGAAAAAGAAACTTAAACACTGATTAGTGAATGTTATGATTGTTAATGATGCTAATGTGTTAGTTAATGATTATTTGAATGTTAGAACACATTATGTTTGTTTATGGAAAGCATTATCCTTTTAATCATTATTCCATTAAAGCACTTGTTGAGTCTAACACCAACACTTATGCATATGGTTACATCTTTTATATGTAATTCATGATGTTTGATTAGGAATTTTGAATGAAGGTTGGCTAATGTTTGAGAAAACCATGGTGTATGTCATGAATCTCTCTTGTCATTGGTTATGAATTGCTTTGTAATCGTGGTTTGATGTTTATAAGTTGAAGGGTAGTTGTAGTTTTGTCTATTTTACGCAAGTTGAGGTGGTTATCATGTGTTTATCGTGTTAACTTTCCAAATATTTATGAAGTCAAATAACCCTGGGGGGAGTTTAATTCATCTTTCACATTAACATAATTGTATCATTAGTTCCTCATGGCATAACTTTTAAGGCTATTGTGTGTTTATCGTTCTAGCTTTCTGAGGAGTTATATGTCAAGATATTCTTGACGGGGATTTTGGCTACTTCCATATATTCTCACCTTGAATTTGTGCTAGTTGTTATTGATATGATAAGTGGAGTCAAAGTTCAAATAATATCTTTAATGGATTATGTATCTCCATATTTATTTCCTTGATTTGTTAGTTTAACTTGCTAATCATTTTTAGTTAAGTTCAATATTCGCAAATCCAAACTCAATTGACTGGTTACGTAATGATAAAGGTTTAATATTGGGAGTGATTGTGTCCATTTATCGAACCTCAGTTCTTAACTCAAACTCTATTACTATACAACAGGTGTGCTTGCCTATTGTGTGCAATTAGTCTAAAGATGATAATTATTTCTTTGAATTAAAACCCAATTGTGTGAAAAATCATATTATTATTTTTACTAAATAATAATAGTCATCATTTAAGCACACATCAAATGATAATCGTCATCATTTCTAATATAAACCATATTATTATTTTTACTAAATAATAATGTATATAATCTCAACTAGTTAGTTGCATTTAAGCATATTTAGATAAACTATTGATGATCCTGCTTAATGTGTTACCTGTAGGATCATATGTCATTAGTAATGTTATCATGTGTCGTGTCTTGGGCATATAGATCCAAAAATATGAATTTAGATAAGAAAACTATTGAAGGTAATGAGTGTATGAGTTACTATGTGCTAGCTCCTCCAATTTCAAGGACAGGACATATTCTCAGTTGTTGAAATCTCATGTTCCACCAGAGTTTGTACCGACAGTTTTTATTACTCAATATGTTAAAACTTCTAATTCTGATAGTTACACTTCTTCTGTAGAATTAAACAATTTGAGTCCCTCTAGGGATGATTATTTTGGATCCTTATATGTGAATGAATTAAGAGTGAAATAAGTAGTTTTAAAATGTAAGAATGTAATAAATCTTTTGAGTCAAACCTTGAGGTTGAACATGATGTTAAACCATGTCAGTACTTATGTTTTAAAGATGATATGTGTTTGAAATCTAAAGATGTTTTTCCATGTGTTTCAATTATGTAAATTCAAAAGGCAGTGTCGCCTAAGGGTGTGTGCATAAAACTAATAAAACAAAATCGTAACCAAAATAACCGATGAAACCAAACCAAAAAAACCTGAATCCAATCAAAAACCAATGGTTTGATTTGATGTTTTTCAAAAAAACAATGGTTTCGGTTCAATTTTGGTTTTGCTTGTAACTAAAACCAAAAAACCAAACCAAAACCATACAACCGATATACTAATTTATAGGTGTATTTATGCACTTATAAACATGAGTAATCTATTAATTACTTATTAAAATTGTGATATCTTAATAAAGATTTAATAATTAGGCTTCAAGAATAATCTTTAAACTTTTGGTTTGAATTAGTACATTAAATCGTTTTATTTAATTGTTTGTTATTGCATTTTATGGATTGTAATTTATTTAAATGTCAAGTAATTGGAAAGTATAAATTATTTTACACATCAACAAAATTGGCTAGTTTTGCATGACATCAGAACAAGCGAGACTAGTTAGTTTCGCATGACATCAGAACAAGTGAGACTAGTTAATTTCGGTTCAAGCAAAATTGGTTAATTTCTCTTGAGCTAAACCAAAAATCAAACATTACAAATATTAACATATGAAAACACATATACAAGACCATCAAATCAAAACTACAAAGTGCAACCAAACTAAGCTATTGACATAGACGATTAAGCTCCAAATGAATAGTTTTAAAAATCTAAAAATAGAAATATTGGTTTTTGGCTTTGGATTGAGGTCAAAACTAAACTAAACCGACTCATGCAAACCACAAGTGTTAATACAGTTAAAAGTGGTGGAATAATTATTACTGATAATCCACATAAATCAATGAACAATAGGTAATTTTTTCTAAAGAAATAAACTCAATAACATGAATGTGAAAACAAAAAATTTAGGAAGCTAAAAGGGTTGTTATAAGACGACCTTCATTAAAAGTTTAAAATCACAATAATCTTCACTAAAAAGTGATGAACATAATCATAGGAGAGCTTCTTGGGTTAAAACTTGTTTTGTTTGTGGAAATATAGGACATATACCTACAAAATTCAAATATTCTTTAAACAAAAGAAGTGAAAAACTGGTAACAAAACTTGTTTAGATCATAAGTAAACCCAAGGTGATTCCTAAATCACCCAAGATGTCTACTTTACACAAAAGGGTTCACTTCTGAGCATTTAAAAGAAACACAAGCCAGGTATTATAAAGTTTGTTGCTCCAAAGACAAAAAAAAAAAAAAAAAAAAGAAATCATAAGATACTAAACAAATTTTCAAAATCCCAACACAGAATTTGGGTAGTTAAAACTTCAAAATCAACTAAAATTCTATTGTTATACAAAAGTTTATTCCTAAAGAGACAACAAACTTTGACATTCAAGAAAGTAAAAAATCCTTTAATTTAATGGAAAGCCGAAAATATCAAGGTTTGAGTTTCAATCTCTAATTAGTGGAATTGGATTCATAGGGCAATCAAAGGATTGTAAACAACATCTAGCATATTGATAGTGGTTGCTCCAAGCACATAACAGACTAGTTTTCTCTTATGCAAGAATTTAAATTAATTAATAAAGAACCATGCTCGTGAAAAAGGTAGAAAGAGTTCAAGCCAGTTAATAGTTACGAATGGAACAAACAGTTTGAAAAAGGTCAACTATGTTTCACATCTGAAGTACAATTTGATGAGTGTCTCTTGAATTTATGTCAAAGATCTCGATGCATGCTTCATTGCCAGGGAAGGTATCATTCTAAAGTTTGGAGTGGTTATTCCTAAAGAGTTAATTTGATGCATGTGCCAAGCATGTTCAACACTTACAGCCTAGATATAAGCAAATCATCATCATCTAAAACTGTATTGTGTTTCTTGTCTAAACCATCAGAAGATGAATCTTTCTTATGGCATCCTAGAATGGGTAACGTAAACTTCAAGACTATAAATTGTTTAGTGAGAGAAGATCTTGTGGTTGGTTACCTTCTAAAAAATTCTTTATAGTCAAGCATTGTATTACATACTCAAAGGATAAACAACACAAATATCCCGCAAACCAAAGCTTATCAATTCTATTGACTCTTCTTTGTACTTCACATGGATTTGTTAGGCCTTATGAGTGTGTTAAGTCTTGGGAGGAAATGATGCTGTTGTCAGTACACCGATGACTTTACTCAGTTCACCTGTGTATTCTTTCTGGGGACTAAGGATGAAATTCTAGAAGTCTTGAAGGATCATTTGTTGAAGATTGAAAACTTGTACATTTTACGTATCAAGACGATAAGAAGTGATAATTGCATCGAACTTAAAAACAATACTCTTGACTCATTTTGTGATAGCAAAAGCATCTCTTAGTAGTTCGATGCACCAAGAACTCCACAACAAAATGGTGTGGCCGAACTAGAAAAATCGTACTCTTATTGAAGATGGTAGAACAACATCGGTTGGTTCTACGCTACCTGTCACTTTTTGGGCAAAAGTCGTCAACACCATTTGCTTTGTGCAGATCGGGGCTTCTAACTACAAAAGGTCGAACCTTCACAAAAAGACTCCCGAAGCTGCTTGTGAGCTAATTGAAGACATGGTGGTGACTAACTACAAGTGGCAAACATCATAGATTAGTGTACCAAGATAAAGAGTACATTAGATGGATGCTATCACATCACTTGCAGCACAAGTAGAAGCACTCACTAGCAAATCGATCAAATGTAAGTCAATAAAGTTCATATCAACTAAGAATGGTGTGGTGGACCATGCAACGGTGGTTATTGTTAGTAAGGAAACGAATATGATACCCATGAGCAGATAGATTTTGTAGGCAACCAGACCCACCCTTAAGGCAATCTTTATAGCACCACTTATAATTTGAGTGGAGAAACCATCCTAGCTGCAGTTGGAAAGCTTGCAGTATCAACTAACGACCACTCATATTCAATCAACATCCACCATCCTAACTGCAGTTGGAAAGCTTGCAGTATCAACTTATAACCTTGACGTGAAACAGCAAAAAGGAATCTGACGATCATTTCTAACAAAACAAAGTTGAGTTAAGACAACATCGAGCCCACATGCACAGTATCAAAAATCAACCAAGGAAAATGACAAAGCAAGCTGAGTCTCCACAAGAGGTGCAAGACACTAGGCGAAACCCAACAAGTACCGCACAGACAAAGGAGCCAGCAAAGGTTTATGAACCAACCATCCCATACTCGGGGAGATTAAAGACATAAAAGATGGAAGAACATTAAGGTAAGTTCATTGATTTATTCAAACAGCTTCATATCAACTTAATATTTGTTGAACCCCTTGCTCAAATGCCCAAGTATGTGATATTCTAGAAAACATACCGACTAACAAAAAAAATCTGATTTCACCCACTTTGCATTATTGTTCACTATTTTAAAAAAGTTACATAATTAGATTTTAATTAAAATAATTAAGTTGATTAGTAGGTATTTCTCTTAGATGGTATCAACTACAAATAAATGAAATCATTTTGAATATGTAGTTAAAACAAGTTAGTCATAGTTAATGATAACAAATAAAGCTATATATCATTAAAATTTAAAATAAATCAATACATGATTAATACAAAGTTATTTAAACACCTCTCTCATTGTCAACAAAAAGCAATAAACAAAAAAAAATAACATGAGAACATATGACATATGGTTTTACTAACACAAGAATAAATCGAATGAATCAAAGTTTACAACACGCATGCCCATCACCTTATAATCACCAAAACAAGAAATAAATAAGGACGACCCAAGAAAAAAGAAAGATAAAAAAATGCATATTTTTCCGCTGTGTACTTCAGTGCTATATCCATCATTCAACTTCCAAAAATAAAATTAATAACAAAAGGCAACAAAACAAGATTGGCCTGCCAAAATCTCCATCTTACACTTCAGATTTGTGCCCTTGAAATATGTATAGGAAGGTGCATATGACTCTTGAAGGCAGAGTAGAGAAACAGAGAATGTGTACACAATACATATATCATGATTCTGATCCAAGCATGCATTTCCAAACGTTTGCAAAATGTTCTCAACGCCCGGTCTTTGCACGTTTCATTCCACTGCTGGTGTTGAATGGTGATACACTGCCACTTGGACCCGGACTATCTTCTCGGAAATTTGAGTTCAGCATGGCTAGTTCACGTAACTGTTGTCTTTTTATGTAATCTTGTGACTCATCCTGTGTATATCATAATACGTATATTAGTTGTTAAATTTAAAGATATTTAATTCAGATTGTATATGCTTCCAGCAAAGGTTATGAATGATTCACATTGTAAAAAATATGTCTAAAAGATAAAGGGTATACAAATTATAAAATTTACAAACAAATAATTGCTAATTAATTTTAAAAGAAAATAAAAAGAATACCACGTCATCAATTCAAAAAATAAAAAGTCAAGGTCAAATAAGAAATGTCAAGTCATCAGTTATTTTGCCATGACCATACAGTGCCCAAAAATGAAATGTTTGATGTATTATGAATTTTTTAACTTTGAAAGTTTAATAGATAGTTTTGATAACTAAACAATACATAATCAAAACAGAAATAAATATAAAATAAAACAAAAATATAGGTTGGGTTAATCTATTATAATGAAATCATCAGTTCAATATATCTATTGTAGGGTAATTTTTTAAAAACATTCCAGCTAAGGTGAGCCTGCGACTTTTAATGTCACAACATAGTTACCAAAGCCCCAATTGATATAAAATGGACAGTTGAACTAACCATAATATGTATTGATGTTAATTTTGTAAACTATTATATGTCTTTGTAAAACTAAAAGCTGACTTTTTTTACTAAAAAGTCAAAGTCAACCTATTTTGCAAATTTACAGCCTTGTATAAACACAGCACACACATCTCATAAACAAGACAGAAATGTTAGTTAAATTCTGATGTGTTTGTTCCAATCAAGAGTCAGCGCTCAAAGTGTAAATTCAGAGGCAGATTCAAGCAATTTCCAGTTTTTGTTTTTAGTCAATAATTAGCTAATTAGTCATTACTAAGAATAATTATCTCTAGTATAAATAGATGGCAGCAGCTTGTTGCAAGATGTACTAATTTCTCCTATTCTCTTTCCTAATAAAGTGAACCTGTATGTATGTCTGCTTAATTCCATTGTTCTTCTAAACCGATTTCTGACAATTGGTATCAATGCTAAGGTGTAGCTCATATCTGGAAAAGAAAGTTGCTATCCTATCTGGTGTAGTCTTAGACTCGTAGAAGGAAGCCAAAGAAGAAAAAGACATGGAAGAGGGCCTCTAAATCAGAGAGCAGATGGTGGTGCGATCGTGAAGACCAGGGATACGCCTCACGAATCTCTGCAGTGTTCTAAACTCAGAAACCACGCATTACACATCGTGGGTTGTGATGGTGAAGACAGCATTGGGCGCTTATGGAATTTGGGATGTCGTGACCAACGAATCAATGATGACATTGAAGATCGTAAAACCAAACTGCCATGGCATTAATTTTCAATCATTGCCAAAAGATATACTTTTGAAGGTCACTAAACATGAGAAAGCAAAAGATGTCTTGGAGGCGATCAAGTATCGCTTCTTGGGGGCTGAACGTGATCAGAAGGACGGAATTCATATTCTCATATCTGAATTCGAATCTTTGAATATGAGGGAAGGCGATTGCATTGGTGAATTTGCAGACAAGATCAGTGCATCAAAGCAAGGTTTAAAAACCTTGGTTCTAGTGAAAAAATTAATGAGTTATGTTCCTATTAAGTTTATGCCCATAGTAGCTTCTGGGGATTAGAACTCGGACATTGAAAGTATGCCATTTGATTAGGCAGTGGACAGATTGAAGACCTTTAAGGACTAAATGAAATGTTATGAGGCAAGTAGTGGCGTTGAACAAGAAAAGCTATTGTTTTCTAGAAGTGATGGTCGTGGAAAAGTGAAAATTAACAATTAGGAAGAGGTCAAGCAAGTGTGTGTTAGTTACATGAGGCGGAGGAACAAAGGCAAGAAGCCATAATTAGGGGGTAAATGTTAGTTTAATTCTGAAAAGTCAACAGTTCCAGCCAAAAGTCAGCGGTCAAAACATAAATTCAGGGGCAGATTGAAGCAATTTTCAGTTTCTGCTTTTAGAGGATAATTAGTTAATCACTTGGATGGAGTTATACATTATCTCTAATATGAAAAAATGATAGCAAGATGTACTAAGTTCTCCTATTCTTTTTTCCTAATAAAGTGTATTTGTAATAACTAATAACTGCTTAATTCCATTGTTCTTTGGTTGTACTTCTTGACCGAACAAATAAGATAGCACTAAGAAAACACATTGTTGGGTCAAATCTAGCATAAGACACCAAAAATAGAAGACAAGAAATTTAATCATAACCCATAGGCACCTCTTGTTAAAGAAAATCTGATCAGTATAAAAATTGCACAATAAAGAGTTGTTCAGATTTAAACTTTTTATCTAGTTATTTTAGTTCTAAAATGTTATATTAATTTTAAACATTAGAAAACAAAGTTATGTAAGGGTCCAAACCATACCATAACCAAGCCCAGTAAATCTCATCAATAGCCAATCCCTTGACGAGGTCTAGGGAGGGTGAGATGTAGGTAAACCTTACCTCTACCTCAATGGATAATCAGCTTGTACTAACAGCATACAATCGATTTCCTAAAGAGTAAAAAATATTACTATAACTTAAATCGAGAGACTTGCTCCCATTTCACAAATTGTCTCCCCTTTTCTTTAGGATTTTTTTAATATTTTATATTAACTCAATTAATAATGAAAACGTGCAAGAAAAATCCTACTAAATATTTAACTGTTCAAAAACATGCGAAACAGTGTCTTTTATAGCTCATTCCACCTTCTAAACATCCAGAACTTTTCTTCTTTTCTAGTATTAAAATCCAAATTTACCAAATTCCTCATTAGGTGATTCAGTAACGTATAACGTGATGCAACCTACAAGTTTGGTCAATTTTGTCCTGGGGCATTTAGTATTTGATCTCTAGCTATAGATTTATATCAAACTGCATGTAAAGTCAAACATCCTATTTAGAAGCAGCAAAAAATACCACAGGTTTGGTCAATTTTGTCCTGGGGTATTAAGGTATTTGATCTCTACCTAGATTTATATCAAACTGCCTGTAAAGTCAAACATCCTATTTAAAAGCAGCAAAAAAAGATACCACAGGTTTCAGCAGTTCTTCGATTATTTCTTGAGCCTGCCTTAGCCTAATATCAACAACACTTGCTGGTAAATCTGCCTCAATCAATATGTGAAGCGGCTCATTTAAATGTTCATAACCTGGTCTTCCTCTTAGCTTCTCTTCCTTCAAAATTTGAAGATAATGCATCGCCAGATATTAATTTCAAGAAACACATTTCACATATCACACACACATGCTATCAAAGTCACATAAGGTATGCATCCAGATGCTCAAGCCCGGCAAGGCCTAGGCGCCTCAAACACACACAAGGCAAGCGGCTTAATAAAGCGCAATTGCAGCAAGCGCATTGGTCCAGGCGCAAAAACGGATTGAGCCGATCAAAAGCCAGCCTGAAAAGGCCTGAATCAGCTTATGCTTCCTTTTTTTGACTTGACTACCTTTTATAGCCATCTCATTTCTCAGAATTCTCTACATGAAGCAATGCGGAAAACAGACCGTACTTTAAAAATCAGTTTTTTTATTCTTTGGACTTTGTTTAAAAAAAACATACCAGGTTTTTTATTATATTGGTAAAACAGTATTGAATTTTTAAAATTCTATGCCTATAATATATATCTTTTATTCATTATTATTGCACTTCTCATCTTTGGGTGTGAGTTTTTTTTTCGCCTTGAGCCTAGGCGACAAGCGAGCCCTTTGCCTTGGTTGTGCCTTGCCCCTTTACCTACCTAGATGCACACACACACAATAAACTTCAATCTTATGGTTTAAAGATACCTGTTCTGGATCCTTGATTGACCCTTTTCCTCTTATATACACACGACAACCTGTTGTGCCCTCTACCCGTTTTAGCGAATTTCCTCTAGGGCCAAGAAGCCTTCCAACAAAGTTAAACTAATATCCAAAGAGATTAATATTAAACTCAGAAGGATAACACAATGAAGATGTAAAACTGATTTTTTTAGAGCATACATTTGGATAGGTGTCAACTGGTATCTCTAACCGCAAAATTCTCTTCACAGTGTATGCACTTGGACTTGCTGGAGCTCCTTGCCAGTCCATTGTTGTTCCTGGTGGTCCACTTAACCTCTGTCATGAAACACAAGACTTGTATAAATTTATGATTTCCAATTAAGGGTGCTTGGAAAATTTTTGGATCTGTGTTTCAAAACTGATAACTTAATTATTTTAACATCTTGACTAATAGTTGGTCTCACAAGTTCGAATTTCATTTAAAACTGATTATTGCAATTTATAATAGTCAGTCTAATACTAAGTGTAACAAAACTGATTGTGAAGGGATTAAATAAATATTACCTAAATACCCTTTCTTTTAACGTAATCTGAGAATCTTTAATTCTTATTTTCACAATATGCATCTCCCCTTTGCAAAAGAATGTTATATTTAGTTATTTTTATATTAATTGTTTTGATAATCAGAATTTGCCAAACACTAGAATAGCAGTTTATCTGATTCTTATTACAAAAGCATATCAAACACTATTCCCTGCAGTTGTTCTTATTAAAGCTCATTATCTGATATGATTATTCAAAATCATGTAATCACCTTCAAAAGGCATATCCAAACTTTTCTATGGTCATTTACAGCCAAGAGTTAAACAAACAAAAGCTTTACCAACCAGTTTATCAAGAATAAATTTTGTTTTTTCAAAACCATCATTCTGAAGTGGGTCAAATTTCTATTTAAGAAGTTAATTTTAAAATATATTCTCTCTATGAGACTTTAGTTTAGAATTTCAAGGTCTATATGACCATATTATGAACCATGAACTTCAGTTCCATATATAAACCGACTACTATCCTCCTAAGACAGAAAGTATATTTGTTCAAGTAGTAGAGGAAAGTTGCATACAAAAGTAGATTACAAATAACAAAACCAATATTTCACAAAGCCAATATTTTATAATGTCCACCTTTACAAAGTCAATATTTTATAAACCTTCCTACTATATACCGAAAAAACTTTTCATCAAGCAAGAAGCTGAGTAAAATATAATCAACACCTAGAAGTTAAAAGTTGCTTGTTCTAGATATTATAAGGCGTTTAGTATAATTGAGGTGGCAAAATGGGTGGGTTAAACTGGAAAAGACAACTTAGATCAAAGTGGCCATTCTTTACTTAAGAGCAAATAGG
Source organism: Flaveria sonorensis (assembly GCA_025506505.1). Lineage (NCBI taxonomy): Eukaryota > Viridiplantae > Streptophyta > Magnoliopsida > Asterales > Asteraceae > Flaveria > Flaveria sonorensis. Next base: position 22,244,549 of record CM046424.1, read on the forward strand.
TTGGGACCCAAATCGCTATTTGTTCAAAATCAGTAAGCCTTTTTATATAAAATTACTGACTAAATATAATTACTGAATTTTTAAATTTCTACAATATGTTTTCATCAAATAATTTAAAGAATACTATGCATTAAAAGTACACTTTCCGCCACCTTTGACCCGTTCCATTACAAAACGGTTTTCCTAATCAAACCCATTTTGATCCTCAAGAGATAGAAACATAACTCAAATCAGCTCACTCGTAGGTAAACGGGTTGAAATAACCATAATAAATATACTACCAATTTTATATGTACCCTTAATTTCAATTTTCACCACATTTTCCACAAATCCGTAACAAATTCTCTAAATATATTTATGTAGGATGTTCTTATGATAGAAAATATTACAAAAGAGGTACAAAAATACATGCTAAAAATTAGAAATTCTAAATAACAAAATATATATAAACAAATATATTAGCGGTATGTTTAGAAGTACCTCTGGTGGCATACCGTTCCAGCCACTAATCCTAGTCCCCGGAATATTTGACATCAAATTAGAAGATGCCATGGGACTTGGACTTCTATGGCGCAGTCTGTCCAGCTCATTAAACCCTGGGTTCGGCAGCATACCCGAAACCCTCAAGATCTCTAGAAACGTTAAAAAGGAAAAAATGATCACACTAGTATCATATTCTGATGGTAATATAATCAAACCCGTAAAAATGATGGTGTGACCAACATTGAAACTAAACATGCTATGTTACGTGTCACAAGGCACTTGAGACGCAACAAATGAATGTACAACCTTAAAAGACGATATGGTCAATCAAGCAGCAAACTGATTATTTAAAGTTGAAGTACTTATATATTGTCGTTATATCTTTGCTTCTTTCCATAATTAGAGATGCCAGTGACTCAAAATCATCTAAAGTGATTAATACTACTTCAAGCAGCAAAAGTGCGTCCAAACTCCATCTCCTTAAAGGATTGTTGCATCGCCTCTTTCTCGTTTGATTATCTGATTTTGAATATTCAATACAGTATAATCACTTTCAAAAACAAACCTCCAGTCTATCATCGAGACCAAAAGGTTACAGTTGGCATTATAATTTCAATATAAGAAATGAATATACCACCATGAAATGCAACATGTTAGTAGCATGAAGATACCACCTTCACATAATGTTAGTGGTTTGGCAAATCAACTGGCAATCAAATAGTACTTTTTCCTTGAATAAACTCAATCTAACTGGAAGATAGTTCACAATTGATATAAAAAAATGTCATGATAGTTAAAAATGACTAGAATTTCCAGAGTAGTCAGTACAGGGAAAACCTCCAGTGTCAGTCCAAAAGGGATCTACATCAAACACTCATAATCTGAGAACAACTTTGCTTACACAAACGATGAGCATAACATTCATAGAACCCACAAACTAAGATCTAACAAAATTGGACCTTGATTCAACAATCGGCTGCATATGGGAAGGACTTGCATAAAAGGCTGGAGCTTCTGGTGCTCTTCCAGCAATTCAGTCAAGTACTGACTGCAAGAAGCAAAGTGAATCGGAATCAAAAGAGAGGAAAAGGTGAGACAGATCAAAAGGAACATAAGAGAGATGGGATGGAAACCTATCAACATCTGTGTTAGTTCTAATGAGTGGAGATACGGCTCTTGCGGGGGAGAAGTTGGGATTGTACAAACCTGACATAGGATACCGTTAAGAATCCACCGCAAGAAACGGTGGAAAATGAGTAGAAAAAGAGGGGAGGAGGGGGGATGAACTATGAATTAGAGGCGTCAGGAGACAATACAATAAAAAAGGAAAGGGTTTTGTTTTCTGCCAATAACAATAATACATTACAAAAAGGTCGGTCGGTCAAATTCATCAGGGCAAATCTTTACTTCCATTGCCTTAGTGCTATGCTGATATTAAATACATACATGATATATTTATACAATGATAAAACCTTAAAGCTTATAAACATTAAATAATCCGTATCTATTACATTAATTTTTAAATATTTTATATTATACACTATCAACAATATTCTTGAAGATAATGTAGGTCCAATTCTTCAAACCCGATATTAACTAATACAACGGGATCACTTATGTTGCCTCGTTAAAAGCTTACTAAAAAAACCAGTAGGGCAAAACTTAGTTAAGAAAAAAGAATACGCATATAATACTACCCCTCATTTAACATGCATATTTCAATATTTGAAGTTCAATCTTCTATGACAACGACTTGATTGATCTTCAATGCAATTTTCTTTGATTTGATTGAGGCATGTGACACTATCTTCATGTAATGTAGTTATGCTTATTTAATCTTCATGAACTTGATGTGTCTCTATAATCGAATTCTACGCGGGTCCAATAGATATATTGCATGAGCATAATCAACTAGTTGAGACATATTCTTATCATACAACATGTCTTGAATCTTACAAAAAGCTAACTAATTCTTTTATACGTTTATGAAGTCGTCTCGTTAAAAAACCTTGTTAGGAAAACCTAGTGGAACAAAACTATAGCTAAGAAAAGAGTATAGTGCACGCTGGCAGTCCTGAATTAACAATTTGAAATGTTAAGTCTAACGATTTGATACACTGACTATCGAACTCCTTGATATCTCGACACAGTCTATCATGAGAGGCCACCGCAACAGCGATAGCCCTTTGAGGGTTACAAGGTAGAGGGGGTAACACAGAATCACTCCCGATGGTAGGGGTCGAAAATAAAACGCACTCCTTTTCGAGCATCTTGATCAGTGCGGTACGGTACCATGTCCAATTCTTAAGATCAGACATGTCACAATCAATCACAGGCTCGCCCCCGTGATACACACCAGGCATAAGCATAGGGGGTCGGGAAGTAGAACCCATAGAAGACGAAGGGACAATAGGAACCTTGGGTTCCTTACTCGGCGTGTGTTATATTAGAGATGAGGATGATGATGATGCCATACTGCAGTGTACATGATGTGCATGCCAATGAGTATACAGTAAGGGATAATTAAACGAGTAACTAACTAACTATGTACGGTTATAGACTAGTGTGTATGCAACCTAGTTCACTATAACCAATGACTCTGATACCAATCTGTCACACCTTAAAATCCACTTGTAGGGTTTACCACGAGGCAGCAAACAAAGATCCTAGTCATTAACTACTCTAAACGACTTTATATGTAACATTAAAAATAACCTTAGAGTTTAAAAGTTTAAAACCTTACATGTGACCTTTTGAATATTCGTTAATTAATTGTTGTTTCCGTTATCTCTTGTAAGTATTATTTATGTAAATAATGGAACTATGAGAGTTCATTTGAAATTCTAATAATCCCAATATACCTATTAATTTGTAATCTTAATTATATTTAAAATTTTTATAACTTGAGTAGTTATTAAATAAATAAATTAATAAAGTACTAGTTGTAAATTTATAAATGTTCCTACATTTAAAATATATATATATATATATATATATATATATATATATAATATATATGAATAAATAGATAAATAAAATCTATTTGTTAAAAATGCAAAAAATAATAAGTTTTTAAAACCACAGGGACCAAAGGTGAAAACTTTTTATAACCCAAACACCCCCCCCCCCCCATTTATCCCCGACTTTCCGGTGGCCGGCCGGCCAAACTCCGGCGTGGCTCCGGCAGTTACCAAACCCCCTTAAAAACCAACTTTAAAACCTCAAATCGCTCCTAATCATTTCGTGAACCCGTTTCTAACACGAAGGTGTGTATTAATTTGATTTTAAATGCGGATGTGTTAATCTTGAACATGAAACCGAATCTCATCAAACTTGGTATATTACTTTGATTAGAATCCAATCCCAATGGAGGATTTTCTATCGAAAGAGAAGACTAGGTCTAAGCTTCCTTCCTATTAAGCTGGAAAGTCTTCTCAGATACAAGAAAATGATTCAGTTCCAGAGCTAAAGATCGTAGTTCTCGAACGAACAACCGAAAAGATTCTGGAGCATCCTCAGGAGTCGGTATTCTTCCTCCAAAGATTATAGTCCCAAGTACTTCCTGGCGAGCTCTAATATGATCACATTTGTAACCGTTTCTATACTTAAAACATACCATTAATGAAATTAATCGAACATACACGCTCGTTTAATCATTTCGAAACCAATGGTGTGATTAATTTCACTTGAAACAGCAAATTACACATCTAAATCGACTCTTAACAACCGCATTCAAGTTTGAAGTCGGTTAGGTTGAAACCAATCAAATCGAAGTGATTAAACAGAGGGGAAAGGTTCCATTCTACCCTCTTACACTCTCTGCACTCTCAATTTCACCAAAACACACACACGCATCGCAATTGGATCAAGACCCAGTCGCGACTTTGTTCAAACCCGTACTAGTCGTTACTACATCAAATCAGGTAATTCAACAGGTCTTTACACTCGATTTCACATGGGGAACAAAAGCCCTATGTTTTCTCTTGTTAACAGAATCGAATGATGCTTCAATTTGATCCAGATCGTTCTAGGGTTCTTGGGGTTCTATCATTGAGATTGCATTTAAAATTTAAAACCTAGTTCTTGGCAGGAGCAGGCGCCCTAGTCTACTGGTTAAAGCGAAAGAGGGATAAACAGGAGGTCTCGGGTTCGAACCCGGGCACCTGTAATATATTTTTAAAACTCGATTTTTAATTATTTTTAATCCCAGAAAATTCTAAAATGTTATTAAAATGATATAAAAATCATTTTTAATAACTTATACTAAACCAGGATTTATTTAGTAATTTTTAAAATTTTTAGAAATTATAATTTGATAAATCCTTTATTTTTTTCTTTAGATTTCTAAAGTTACAAAATTAATATAATTATCTCTACAAGTTTAGATCATATAAAAAAATTTGCAAATCAAATAGGAAATATATTCAATTTATTTAAACTAGTATCTCATAAACCGTTATTAGTAAATTAACTACTTCTTTTATATTTATATTTACATTTTACACACTAAATCAATATAACATAAACATTTAAGGGTGTTATTTAAATAAAGACAACATATTTTATTTCAATTATTATTGATAATAATCCCTAAATTATTATTAATTAATCATTTTGTCCCATTTTATTTAACCAAGTTAAATAATAAAAATATATATATATTATTATTTTAAACTATTTTACTAAACCAAAAATCCCGATCACAATTGAATTCCTAGTCTTCGCGAATCGTCTTTTGACCTTACCAGCTAAATTCTAAATCTTGGAACACTCACTTTTAGGCAATTTGTGAAGACATCGTTAGAGTTACCTTATTCTTATTACTCCAAGTACGTCATATATCAAGTGAGTTTCTCATACACCGTTTTACTTTAATTCACACGTTTTAGGGTGAAACATGTCATTCGTATCATAAGCACACTTGTAAATATAAAAAACGTTTAAATACTTGTAATGCACGTGCAATTCATTTACATTTTGTCATGGTTATTTGGGATTTGTACAAATATTATATGATAGACTCTTGTAAAAACAATCATTAACTATTGCTAGCCTAGCGACGTCATAGATCTATGGGCTTGACAAGCCTATTTGGTGCTAAAGCCGAGGTTATTGCCTGCTCCTGATGACGTATTCTTGTTCATCATGGGAACCAAGTACACTTATCTAATCGTATATTTCGTTGTGGCCATATCTTTGTCAAGGTTTGGTTGTATCATTATGCTATCCATTTATTTTTGCATTATCCTTTAACCTATGACTTGAATTGCCACTTAAAAGATTTATATATATCTATGTACAATCTACGGGAACTCACCAACATTATATGTTGACCGTATTTTCTAACATGTTTCAGGAAATGCTCAAGCTTAATTGTTGATCTTGAAGATATGAAATCATCTAGGATTGGACCTAGAGAAAATAAAAGATTTATTTTGAATCTGGATGTTTTAAATTTAACTTGTGTTATGATTTGTTTGTTTGAGTCTTATGAGTGAAATTTTATGTTATGAACTTGATGTTTAATAATATTTACACTTGGAAGTAGCGTTGTGTGGCTTGAACAATCTTAACCCTCACATCTCAACGTTTTAGCCGTTAAGGTTGGGGTGTGACAGATTGGTATCAGAGCCCATAACTATAGGGATTTAGGTTATTAGCAATGATGACCTAGACTATGGTTAATATAGGGACCTTTTACATGAAAATTCCTTATGATCTTATAAGTTTACTTATATGCATACTACATGATGCTACATGTTACATGATAGATCCCTTATGTGCTACTTGACTTTACTTAGTGAAATTGTGCCTTAGGTGGTTAACTTGGATGACAAAACCTTTAACCTCGTACATCTCCAAATTCTTAACCCTCTTCACCTGTCACTAGTTTCAACGTGCCCTTGTCTCTTTCTTAAACTTATTCTCGACTACATGTGGAATCATACGTATTTAATCGAATGGCTTAATCTTTTAGACAATATGTCTAAATCTTTGAAAATCTCATCAAGGTTTTAATTCTATTAGTCTATAGGGAAAATGTGTGACTCATAAACACCTGTATTCTGGATTTCCTGGCAAAAAGCCTTCGGGCTAAGGTAAGCATTTCGCATAAATCCCAATCAACTGCGGGATCAGTTATGCTTACCTGGGGATTTCCGGGATGAGTGATAAATTACGGTCAAAATACACAAATTCCCCAAGGCAAATTAGAGTTAAGTCACCTTGACGTGTCAATGTTCCTAATGGTTGTGTGTTACCAAATAGAACCATCCTGTGTGCGTTTGTAAATTCTGAATATTTATGTCTATTTGAACTAGTTTTATCTCAAAAGTTCTAACATCTAATCTACCTTTGTATTTAGAATGTCTCGTCATCATGGAAAGCGTGGTAGCTCCGACCGAAAACTCGCCGCTATGATCACCCAACAAATAGCTGTCGTTCTTCCTACCATGGTCGCCGAACTATGTAGCACTTTAATGGCCAATGCTAGTAACAATGCAAATGAGAATAATGGTGGTAATGGTAACAATGGTCAAGGGGAAAACAACAACAATCAAGGAGGGAATAACCAAACCTGCACCTTTAAACACTTAAACTCTTGTAAGCCAACTAGTTTTAGTGGGAAGGGGGAGCCACTGGACTTCTCGAGTGGTTAGAGAGCATGGAGAACACCTTCATCAATAGTGAGTGTCCAGAAGCACTCAAAGTTCGTTATGCCGCAAGTGTCCTTCAACAAAGGGCACTTACCTGGTGGAACAGTGAGAAGAGGAACCGGGGTGCAGAAATTGCATTGGCACTACCGTGGGAGGAGTTTAAGAACATTATGGTCCAAAAGTTCTGCCCGAGGAGTGAACTGCAAAAACTTGAGGAGGAATTTTGGAATCTCAAACAGGATAGTGGCAACCATTTGGCATACTCCACCAGACATCATGAACTAAGCATGTTTTTACCGCACATGGTGGACACCGTACCTCGTAGTATTGAAAAGTTCATCACCCCAAACTCAAGATGCTGTGGTGGGAAGTAGGCCCACGATTCTGGAGGAATCAATCAAAATCACCGCTCAGCTCACTGAAAATCACATCAAAGTTGGTACCTTGACGGTGAAGGGTGCTAAACAGACTGGGAAAGTACTTCCAGAGGAGACTAAAGAGGTGAAGGCTAAATCCTCGTTTAAGGGCAAGAAACGTAAGTTTACACCTGCTCAAAACTTTGTTGTGGCAGCACCCAATGCACCATAAAAACAAGCTGCCATCGCTAACCAAGCACCTATTGCTAGAGCTTACACTGGTCCACACCCAATGTGTAATATCTACAAATATCATCATGCGGGGAACAACCCATATCGTATTTGCTCACTTTGCGGGAAATATGGGCATTTGGTTGCTACATGTCACCGTGCACCAAACAATGCTGCACTTGTTGCCAACCGAGCTTGTTACAACTGTGGGGAAACCGGCCATTTCCTCCCACAATGCCCCCGTCTCTCCCACCAGCTCAAGTACGTGCCTTCAATATTAATGTAAACCAAGCACAGACAAATAAAGACGTGGTGAACGGTACGTCATTCTCTTCTGTTACTTGAAATCTTATTGAATAAAATTTTACTCTGCTTTTCATGCACCGACAATAGTCTTATATCTGAACAGGCATGTATCTTGTAAATAATTGCTATGCTTCTGTATTGTTTGATTCGGGAGCGGATAAGAGTTTTGTGTCCTTAGAATTTGAACCCGTACTTGCTAAGTCGCGCACTAAGCTAGAAAAGTCCTTTACGGTCGAAGTCGCTGATGGAAATCCATCATTATTGACGTCATCGTTCGTGATTGCATCTTGAGTCTTAACGAGCATGAGTTCTCCATTGATCTTATTCCCATGCAACTCGGGAGTTTCGACGTCATTATTGGCATGGATTGGTTAGCCAAGCACTACGCAGAAATTATCTGCTTCAAAAAATGTATTCGAATTCCACTACCATCGGGTGATACCTTAAAAGTTTTCGGTGAGAGATCATCTAAAGGACTCAAGCTAATGTCATGTACAAAGGCTCGAAAGTGCTTAAGTAAGAGCCTTTTTGGCTTATGTAGTCAACACGAAAGTCAAAGGGAAGGAGCTTAAGGATATTCCTATTGTACGAGGCTTCCCAAATTTATTTCCCGAGGATCTTAGTGGACTACCTCCCATTCGTGAGGTTGAGTTTAAGATTGACTTGATTCCTGGTGCAAACCCTGTGGCTAAGTCACCCTATCGTTTTGCACCATCAGAAATGCAAGAACTAGCCAGTCAACTGCAAGAACTGTTTGATAAGGGCTTTATCTGTCCTAGCTCTTCACTATGGGGTGCACCTGTGCTATTCGTGAAAAAGAAAGATGGTTCATTTCGCATGTGCATCGACTATCGAGAACTCAACAAACTCACCATCAAAAACCGATACCCTCTCCCTTGAATTGATGATCTTTTTGACCAACTTCAAGGAGCCACTCAATTCTTAAAATCGATCTACGTTCTGGTTATCACCAACTACGAGTCCATGACAATGATATTCCAAAAATCGCCTTTCGTACTCGATATGGACATTATGAGTTCATGGTTATGACTTTTGGTTTAACTAATGCTCCTGCTGTCTTTATGGATTTCATGAACAGGGTATGTAAACCGTACCTAGACAAATTCGTGATTGTGTTCATCGACGATATTTTTATTTACTCCAAGATGAAAACCGATCATGAGCTGCACTTGCGATAAGTTCTTGAGCTTTTGAAGAAAGAATAGCTGTACGCAAAGTTTTCTAAGTGCGAATTTTGACTTGAGGAAGTCCAATTTTTAGGTCATGTGGCGAATAGCCAAGGAATTCACATTGATCCTGCTAAGATAGAAGCAGGGAAAAATTGGTGTGTTCCCAAAACTCCAACTGAAGTTCGTTCTTTTCTTGGACTAGCAGGTTACTACCGGAGATTTATTGCCAATTTCTCGAAGATTGCGAAACCGCTTACAGCTTTAACTCAAAAGAATAAACTTTTCGAGTGGGGACCTGATCAAGAGGAGGCTTTTGAGACTCTAAAACACAAGTTGTGTAATGCCCCTATTTTAACCCTTCCTGACGGGAATGACGATTTTACTGTATGTTGTGATGCATCTAGTCAAGGCCTTGGTTGTGTAATCATGCAGCGAGGAAAGGTCATAGCTTATGCATCGAGACAATTGAAGGTTCATGAGGTGAATTACACCACCCATGATCTTGAACTTGGTGCTGTGGTTTTTCCCTTAAAAATTTGGCAGCATTACCTTTATGGGACACAATGCATAGTCTACACTGATCACAAGAGCCTTCAACATGTTTTCAGCCAAAAGGATCTTAATATGAGACGACGTTGTTTGGTCGAGTTGATTAGTGACTACGACAGTGACATTCGTTACAATCCAGGAAAGGAGAATGTTATAGCCGATGCACTAAGTCGCAAAGCCCATAATAAGACCATCTCACTCCAAGAAATCCAAGATCGACGATAATGGTTTGAAACACTGGGGGAATTTGACATTGAGATTCACGTGGATGTCAACGAGGCTACTATTATGCTTCAAAATATAAGGATTGATAGTGACCTCGAGTTTTGCATCCGGGAAGTTCAACAAGCTGCTTTAACTGAAGGAAAAGAGGATGAAGAGTTGGCGTATAACGTTCGGTCACAGCTTGAAACAAAACCGAATGGTATGTTGTATTTCTTGAACTGACTCTGGATTCCGAATCGTGATAATCTTCGTAATTTCAACATGAACTAAGCTCATCAAACACGTTATTCTATCCACCCTGGGTCCGATAAGATGTATATGGATCTGCGTGGGCAATATTGGTGGCTAGGAATAAAGAAGGACATCGCTTCATACGTAGCCAAATGTCTTACGTGTGCAAAGGTCAAGGCGGAGCACCAACGACCTAGTGGATTACTTGAGCAGCCCGAGATCCCTATGTGGAAATGGGAACACATATCCATGGACTTCATAACCAAGTTACCTCGTACTCCTCGTGGTCATGATAGCATATGGGTGATCGTCGACCGTTTGACCAAAACAACACACTTCATACTAATACGTGACACCTATAAAACTTCAAAGTTGGCTCGCATTTACATTGATGCGATTGTGAGTAGTCACGGTATGCCATTACACATTATATCTGATCGAGATGCTCGTTTCACTTCACACTTTTGGTCGTCCATGCAAGAACACTTGGGTACTTAACTCGATTTAAGCACGGCTTACCATCCGCAAACGGACGGTCAAACCGAGCGAACCATTTAAACTTTTGAGGATTTGCTACGTCTTTGTGTTCTTGACTTTGGTGGTGACTGGGATAGGCATTTACCATTAGCGGAATTTTCCTATAATAACAGTTATCACTCAAGCATCAAAATGGCACCATTCGAAGCTCTTTACGGTCGTAAATGCCGTTCTCCGATTTGTTGGATGGACATTGGTGAAAATTTCATTACCGGTCCTGAACTTATCCAAGAAACGACTGACAAAGTTTCTAAAATCTATAATAACCTTGAGGTGGCTAGGAGTCGACAAAAGTGTTACGCGGATAAAAGACGCAAGCCGTTAGAATTACAAGTCAACGATATGGTTCTTCTTAAAGTCTCACCATGGAAGGGAGTTGTTCGCTTTGGGAAGAAGGGTAAGTTAGCTCCACGGTTTGTAGGACCTTTCAAGATTCTAAAAAGAGTTGGGAAAGTGGCCTATAAACTGGAACTACCCTCTGAACTTAGTGGGGTTCAGCCCATTTTCCATGTCTCGAATTTGAGAAAATGCTTGGCCGATGAAAGTCTGCATGTTCCTTTGGAGGATATCCAGATAGACGATTCCTTGCATTTTGTTGAGAAACCTATGGAGATCATGGATCGAACAATGAAGAAGACTAGAACGACTACCACCCCAATCGTCAAAGTTCGTTGGGAAAATAAACGTGGAGCCGAGTTCACCTGGGAACGCGAGGATTACATGAAGAAGAAACATCCACATCTGTTTGTCTAGTCTTATCTTTAAATTCGAGACGAAATTTCCTAAAGTTGGGAAGACTGTGACCTATCGAATATTCGTTAATTAATTGTTGTTTCCGTTATCTCTTGTAAGTATTATTTATGTCAATAATGGAACTATGAGAGTTCATTTGAAATTCTAATAATCCCAATATACCTATTAATTTGTAATCTTAATTATATTTAAAATTTTTATAACTTGAGTAGTTATTAAATAAATAAATTAATAAAGTGCTAGTTGTAAATTTATAAATGTTCCTATATATATATATATATATATGAATAAATAGATAAATAAAATCTATTTGTTAAAAATGCAAATTTTGAAACCTAATAAACATGTTTTAGCATAAAATAATAAGTTTTTAAAACCACAGGGACCAAAGGTGAAAACTTTTTAAAACCCAAACCCCCCCCCCCCATTTATCTCCCGACTTTGCGGTGGCCGGCCGGCCAAACTCCGGCGCGGCTCCGGCGGTCACCAAAAGCCCCTTAAAAACCAACTTTAAAACCTCAAATCGCTCCTAATCATTTCGTGAACCCGTTTCCAACACGAAGGTGTGTATTAATTTGATTTTAAATGCGGATGTGTTAATCTTGAACATGAAACCGAATCTCATCAAACTCCAATCCATTTCTATACTTAAAACATACTGTTAGGGATAGAACTCATGTATAGGTTTAGATGATAAGATCACTCTTGTAATCATGATTGTAATTATTATTCTTGATGATATAATATAAATATATTTGATTATAACTGTGTCTATGAATTAAATAATATTTATTTTGCACTTCATAATATATATTAATCTGTGATATGATGTATTTCAGAATGTATGTGTGAATGTACAGGAAATATTAACCTGTGTCAATTTGGAAAATTAACTAAGTGTTGGAACAACTGCGGATGAATAAAGTGTTCTTCCGTAGATGTTCTTAGGAACATAACTGAAGTGTACATCCGTGGATCTCCTGCGAAAGAACAACTTCAACTGAACAAGAAAAGAACAAGCTACTGAAGAAGGGATTGCTAAGGAAGACAAGACCTCCTGCGGAATCACAAGAAAAAGTACTGAAGAACAAAGTGTTGCTACGGAAGACTAGTTACCTGCGGAAGAGTAAATTCCTACGAAAGACTAACAAACGTATGATTTCATATCAAGTACGCAACATAGTCAACAAGTCAACATGTCAAAGCAATAACATCGAGTCAATGGAGACGGAAGACGTATTATTCAAGCGAATATTTCACGTCACATCAACAAACTTTATTCATATTAGATTCGTTGTAAATCTTAAATTCCTAAGCCGATAAACATGGCGAGGATTTGGATAAGTTTAATTAGCTTAATTATAGCAACAAAATAGCTAGCAATAGAATAGAATTAGATCTCTATATATATATACGAGATCAACAACATAGATCATACATAACAACAGTTAAGACTCATTAGAATCATCAGTAATCATTATCTGAATCATTGTATTCAAGATCAACAACATCAATAGCAACAAGAAAGCATTACGATCAACATTATTGAGTTCTCTCGGTTTGATTATTTTTATTTTATTTGTTTGATTAGTTGATTTTAGTATTTTTAATAGATTAAACACCAAGTATTGATAATTCCGCTATCAATACTTGTTCAAATCAATTCTGATAATTCCTGAACGATCCTTGGATTCACAGGTGGTATCAGAGCTTAGTGCTCGTTGATTTACATCAATTGATCTATCAGCTTTGATTAGTTTAGTCGAATTTAGTTTTAAAACAAAACCTCTGTTTTTCAAAATTAACTAACATGAGTAACTCAGTTGATGGTGCTTATCAACCTCCTAAACTGGAAAACAAATCTAATTTTAAAACCTAAAAAATCCGGTTCAGGAATCATGTTAATTACACAGATTCTGACTTATGGCTTCGATTACCGAAGGACCTTATATCCCACATACCTTAGGAGCGGATTATAAGGATAATAATCAACCCATCAGTTTGAAGAATCTATCACCTGATGATGCCAAGAGAGTCAAGATTGACATCAAAGCTTATAGTATGCTTACTATGGCTTTGCCTGAAGAACTCTTGATCAGGTGTGAATCATACAAAACAGCTAACTCATTATGGAAAATCCTGCACACTTTGTGTGAAGGTAGTGACGAGATTAGAAGCATAAAGAAGGATACTCTCCGTGCACAATATGAAACATTCCATCATATTTTGGGTGAGTCAGTCCCTTAACAATTGCATAGATTCATGCAACTTGTTACAGAGATGAACATCCTTGAACTTAAGTACAACAATGAAGAATTAAATAAAAAGATGCTTCATTCTTTGCCTGAAAATTGGACATAGACTGTGTTCATGTTTAAAAATACTATTGATCTAAAAACAATAGGTCTAGACACTCTAGTGGAAAAAGTAGAAGCATTGGAGCTGGATGAAAAGACAAGAAACAAAAGTGTGAAAACACCTATAGCACCTTATCAATTCAAAGAACTAAAGAATACTGGCAGTGCATTCATCTGTAATGAAGATGAAGACAACTCCAGGGATGAAGGTGAAGAGGAAGGAGAAACAAGTTTCTACGCAACAAAGCCTTCAAAATCAAGAACTTAAAGCAATCAGCACAAACAGACAAAAGGAAAGGCTGATGAATCCAAAAGCAAGAAGAATAACAATCAAACAGAACTAATTACTGTGGTTCTGAAGACTGAAGAACAGAAAGTTGCCTTTGCAGCTTTCAGCTCAAGCTTTCAGGCTTATCTAGGAAGCACCTTGACTCCTACTTACTTTTGTCAACAAGATCTAGAAGAACTTCATCCTGATGAAGTGGAAGAGATGGATCTGCAATGGCAAATGGCAGTGATTGCCTATAGAGCCAAGATGTACATGAAAAGAAACAAAGGATTGTCTATTGGAGGAAGAACAACAAAAATTGGTGTAGATAAGTCCAAAGTGAGATGCTTTAAGTGCAATCTGTTTGGACACTCTTCAAGGGAGTGCAATAACAGCCAAAGGCAGACAACTGACTCAAGACAGCCTAGTCAAAGGAGTTTCACACAACCACTATTAACCAATGCATCCCCACCAAACAATACAACTGGTATCTCTAACACTAAAGAAACTGGTTTAATTATTTTGTAGGATGGTACTTGTGATTGGAGCATGTATGAGAAGGAAGTACTTGCTGAAAACCAAGCTTTGATGGCCAATATGGAAAACAAAGTCCCTCCAATGGCCACTAAGGAACATCCAAGGAGGGCTAACAACAAGTGGTATATTGACAATGGATGTTCCAGACATATGACAGGAGACTGCACCCTCTTGTAGGACTTCAAACATAAGAATGCTTCATATGTAGCATTTGGTGGGGATAAGAAGGGAGGTAAAATTACTGGTGAAGGAATGGTAACAAATGGAGTTTTAAAGTTTGAAAAAGTTAACTTTTGTGAAAACTACAGTTTAACTTACTAAGTGTATCATAAATCTGTGATCAACACTATACTACTTTCTTTGATAACTCTGATGGCTACATTCTTAAGCCAGGTTTCAAAATTCCAGAAGACTAGATCCTTCTTAAAGCACCAAGAAAAGGTAACACCTATGTGTTGGATATGAACAACACTACACTAACAAGCAAAGAAACATGCCTGATCTCTAAATCATCAGAAGATGAAGCACAACTCTGGCACAGAAGGATGGCTCATTCCAACATGAAGAACAAAAATAAATTGGTGAAAAATGACTTAGTCATTTGTGTTCCATAGAAAGAATTTTACTGTTCTAATCACTGTTTACCATGCTATAAAGGCAAACAACATAAAGTATCACATAAGTCCAAAACAATTAACACAAATAAAACACCACTAAAGTTACTGCACATAGATCTTTTTGGTCCCACCAATGTGTTAAGCATTGGTAAAAGACAGTACTGTTTGGTGATTGTTGATGATTTCACTAGATTTGTTTGGGTATTTTTCTTAAAACATAAAAGTGAAACATCGAAAATTTTAATGGAGTTCATCACTAAGATAGAAAATCAACTTGATCTAAGAATCAAGCTACTGAGAAGTGATAATGGAACTGAATTTGTTAATTATGTCTTAGACTCATTTTGCAGGGATAAAGGCATAGCTAGGCAATTTAGTGCTCGAAGAACTCCTCAACAGAATGGAGTTGCTGAGAGGAGAAACAGAACTCTAATTGAAGCAGCAAGAACAATGCTAGCTGACTCACATCTGCCAATAACATTTTGGGCAGAAGCTGTGAACACAGCCTGCACTGTTCAAAACAGAACTTTGATTGTCAAAGAATATAATAAAGCACCCTGAACTTCTATTTAAAATAAAACCTTTTATAGGATATCTTAAAGCTTTTGGGTGTCACGTATCTGTATTAAACACAAAAGAACAGTTAGGAAAATTTGCTGAAAAAGCCTATGATGGTTTCTTTGTTGGTTACTCATCAACATCTAAATCATATAGAGTCTATATTCCACATGATAACATAGTGGAAGAAACTCCTAATGTATCCTTTGACGAATCCTTATTTCCACAGTCAGTGAAAGGATCATCTTGGCTGTTTGATATAGATGCATTAACTACTCATTTAACTCTGGTTATCTTAATGTGACAGGTGCTACAGATACATGTTACCCCTATGTCCCTCCAAATATGGGTGTACCATTGACAACTGATCCACCCAGAGTCTTTCCTTCAGAGAACCAAAGTGACAATGAACCTGGTACATCAGCTCAAACAAGTAAAGATGGTTCGGATGATCTTACACCATGCACATGTCTCTACTTCCACAGATGATGATCTGAAATCCCCCAAGGACCAAATTACCTCAAACCACCTCACACCATTACCACATACAGATATATCTACTGCAGAGACTACAGCTGATCAAGTCCCTGCTGCGGAAGACATGTCCACTAAAGGCAGACATGTTTCTGTGGAAACTCAGATAGTTGCACCAGAAAATGAGATGAACTACTTTGTTGACTCTCCATCACAACTAACCTCATCTCCAACAACCAACATCATAAACCTAGATTCATCCATCCAAGTTAATGATGTACCAACAGTTAGAGCATATAAGTATAACCTAATTGATAACATGATAGGTGACCTCCACAACAGAACTACCAGAAGACAAAGGGAAGCTACAAACACTTGTCTATTCTCCTGCTTTCTATCACAAGTAGTTCCTCCCAACATAACAGAAGCCTTGAAAGACAATAGCTGGATTGAAGCAATGCAAGAAGAACTTTAGCAATTCAGGAAACAGAAGGTGTGGAATCTAGTTGATCTCCCTGAAGGCCAATATCCCATTGGCACAAGGTTGTTATTTAAAAATAAGCTAGATGACAGGGGAATAATAATCAGAAACAAAGCAAGGCTAATTGCACAAGGCTACACGCAAGAGGAAGGCATAGACTATGATGAAGTCTTTGCATCAGTTGCAAGGATTGAGGCAATAAGAGTTTTTTAGGCATATGCATCATATAAGAAGTTCACAGTTTACCAAATGGATGTAAAGTGTGCCTTCTTATATGGTAAAATTGATGAAGAGGTCTATGTTTCTTAACCACCAGGATTTGAAGATCCTGATTACCCTCACAAGGTGTACAAGCTTGATAAAGCTTTATATGGACTTCATCAAGCACCAAGAAAGTGGTATGAAACACTGTCCAAGTTTCTCCTAAGAGATGGATACAAGATAGGAACAATTGACCGGACACTCTTCCTCAAACATGAACATCAAGATCTCTTAGTTGTTCAAATATATGTTGATGATATTATATTTGGATCAACAAACAAGAGACTCTGTGAAGAGTTTGAAGCCTTAATGCAATCTGAGTTTCAGATGAGCTCAATAGGAGAATTAACTTTCTTCTTAGGATTATGTCACACCCTCAAAATCCATGTGCGGGGTTTTACCGCGAGGCGTGTGACATACCAGGATCTCAGTCATTAGTTACTCAAAACGACTCTATATGAACAGACATTCAAAATCAGAGTTTAACTTTAAAATATGTGGAAGCGTTTAATAAACCAGAAAGACCAAAGTAAATCAATATAAGGTAAAATGGGCAAACACACGCGCCCAAAGTAATACCAACAAATACTTAAATGTTTAATAACCAAACCAAAACAAAGTTTCAATCATGCTGACAACTACAATGATGCTGACCCGTGCACGTGCTCCTAGGCAATGGTAACCTCAACCTGAGAATAGCATACTAAAAGAGTCAACACAATGATTGGTGAGTTCAAGAGTTTGCGTTAAACATAAATCAATAACAGTTGCACAATATAAGAAGTGTATTGTAATAGATAGCTAGTCTATAAACAAAATAGTAATAATCATAGTTATTTCGCGATTGAAGCTGACTGTGTTACGTTTTTTGCCTCCTGCCACAACATACCAGGTCGTGACAATGTTCGTTAGGACAAAATTGCACCCGTTTGACCTCGAGTCGCACAGGTGGGGCTCGTCAGACCCAGTAGTACTACCCAAGATTTCCCGCTAATCATCATTATTAACAATCCGAAAGTGTGAGGACTTTCTATGGTAATCAGCACTATATTATACTATACACAACTCATATAAATAAAGCGTTTGAAAAAACAGTATGCTATCTCCCCCAAAAGAGAGTATGTAAAAAGTGTGGGGCATGAACTCACCTGATGCGCGTAAGAAATTACTTAATGCTTAACTTGACAAGAAAGAGTGGATAGACAACCCTCAGAGGTCACCTAGAACACATGAGTACATAAGTACGTGTACACAGAATCATAATGAAACCCTAAGTGCTCTACAAACCAAAGAACTCAAGGTTTTAGAAAGACAAGAAACATTTGACCCAGTTGACCCGTTTGACCCGTTGGTGACATTATAGATGAAATTCCATTCAAACAAGCATAACAGTACATCACACATGATTAACATACAAACTGATCACATATGACACTTCATTACCCACATGTACTACCTAGATCATCATACAGCCAGATATCATACAAGTCATGCGAATCTCAAACAATTATTATGCTCAACATAGCTACAACACAACTAATGCATCATACATAGAATCAAATCATGCACGGCATGCCATGTGAAGCCACTCACGACTTCACACCCTAAACCCTGCCAATCCTACTAAGTAGGAGCCTCAGATTCGCACGCGTGTATGATGACCATCAACATACCATTTAACAGAATTCTTATCACCCAAGATGTTCAACCATGATCAACTACAATCCAAACAATAGCCTATCATAACCCCTATGACCCATATCCAGGTAATCCCACAAACAGGCCAAACCTTCCAATTAACCCAATAAACATTCATACACCTAAACAATACATTCTACTACCTTAGAAACCATCCAGGAACATACTAGCATGATTCTAATGTCCCAAACATACTCAAACCATCATATTAAAGAATTTGTGCAAATAAAGTTTCCCTTTTGGGAAAGCACATCCCAAAATCCATCAAACACCCAATACATTCATGAATTCATTACTAATATACCAATTCAAGCTCATGTTAACATCTAGATAATATCAACAACATCCAATCATCATAATTCCTCAATCTTTCTAACCAAAAGTTACTACTTTTAGTAAGACAAGAACTACAACATTTATTCTTGGATTTCTAACATTCATATCATCAATCTAACACCCAATCATCATCACAAACACATTAACAACATCAATTCATCATCAAATCACCATATTCATGCAAATAAAGTTACTATTATTAGTAACCTATGAACAACGCATCAAAATCATAGCTTTCTTGCATAATCGACGTAAACTAGCATCAATCTAACCAAACTAACATCATAACATCATCAAACAACATAAAATCAACCTCCAATTATCAATTTCGAAACTAGGGTTTCGGCTACTTCAAAAAAATGCATGAAAAACACAAAACCAACCTTTACTTCGCGTAATGGGCAAGATTTGATGCTTGCTACACGTTAGAACCACTTGGAACTAATCAAAAAGGGAGAGGGAGAGAGTGCAGGTCGCGGCCGTAGGGGGGGTATTAGGGTTGGGATTTTGTGTTTTGTTTTATTTAATAATCCATAATTACCCTTTTAACCCTTATAATTTGCATTTTATTAAAACTAACTTTTAATTAGTTTTTAAAAGGTTTAAACTTAAAATAATAAGCATATAAACTAACAATAATAATCATATGCATTATCTTTACTAAATACAAAACATACGGATTAAACACACACGTTTCCACGTTACACGATAAAATTCACAATTAAATATTTAAATCACGTAAATATATAAACACCACTTAATAATCACATAGAAATTATTTGTTTAACATTATTAATTATTATTAAGTCACCAACGTTCAACGACAACTAGTGCGTGCTCACGCCACGTGTATGCAAGACTTAACGGAACTAACGGAGTTTGGTAACGGAAAATTACCGGATGTCACAGATTACAAGTTCATCATAAAACAGATGGCATCTTCATCAATCAAGAAATGTATATCCTTCAAACACTGAAGAAATATAACCTTGCGGACTGTGCATCATGCAAAACACAAGCATCTACTATAGATAAAATTGTACCAGATCCAACAGGGAAGTCTATTGATCAAAGATTATATAGATCTATGATAGGATCATTAATGTACTTAACTACTAGTAGACCTGATATAATGTTTGCTGTGTGTGTGTGTGTGCTAGGTATCAAGCAGATCCAAAGGAGACTCACTTGAATGCAGTAAAGAGAATATTCAGATACCTCAAAGGGAAACCATCACTTGGACTTTGGTATCCCAAAGAAGGAGACTTCAAGTTTTACTCCTATTCAGATAGTGACTATGGAGGATGCAACAACAATAGAAAATCAACAACTGGAGGATGTCAATTCATAGGACCAAGACTCGTGTCTTGGCAATGCAAAAAGCAGACAAATGTTTCAGTATCCACAACCGAGGCTGAATACATAGCAGCTTCAGCAGGCTGCTCCCAAGTTGTATGGTTACAAAATCAATTACTTGATTATGGTTATAATTTTCTCCAGACACCAATATATATAGACAATTTAGCTTCTATGTTTATCACTACTAATCCAGTCCAACATAGTAAAACTAAGCATATAGAAATCAGATAGCATTTTCTAAGAGACTGCTCAGAAAAGGGACTAATTAAGTTGATCAAAGTGGACACAACAAATCAGCTTGCTGATTTATTCACTAAGGCCTTTGATTCAGTAAGATTTAAGTTCTTAATTGAATCATTAGGCATGATCAACTTTGAATAAATTCAAAACATTAACAACAGGTATATAGGCTCATTAACTGTGCTCATATGAGGATACAACATAAACTTATGTGTAAGGCTTTTGATAATCTATGGATATGATAGTATGCTATAAACTTGACATATATCCTGCCTGCACCCAACCAACTAACTACTGATCTGATGTGTTGAATATGTGAATAGGTTCATCTTGAGTGGAAAATAAGCTATGTCATGCTCAACATAAAGCCAAGATGACTTGGTATGGACAAGTCATTGTGAGGAGTTAACAAGTAAGTCTCATCAGAAAGTACATAACTCATCACTTATGCATACTTACTATGTTATAACACCTTATAACCTTTATCTTTGTGCATCATGCCCCTCTATTTTGCGTAAGCAAAGACCTGGGTCAAAGGGCACCTCTGTTTTACATAAGTAAAGACCTGGTGACCTGATGCTGATCATTAAAAGTTCCCAAAAAGAACTGCTCCCAAAAGAATCCTAAAGGATCAACTACATAGTATTCAAAGAGCATTCATAAAAGGCATTAATAAGATTTCAAAGAAATCTTAAGATATAGCTTATAATCTATGGAACATGGTATGTGTGATAAAGTGATAACTTGATCACAATCTGGGAGACAGAATTTCATACACCTTGCATGATGCATTCATCCTTGTTTATCTTTAATTCTTACCAAAACATGATAACTAGCCGGACATGCCTAACATACACTCTAGTTTGAACTTCCGCGGATCACCATATTTGCAATTTGCACTAAATCCAGTAGGCTTTTCACTCAACTAAAATAAGCAGGAATGTGTCTGATTTATAGTATGATCCTTAGTTTCTCAACCAATTGCCTGCCACAAAACACTATACTCATGTGATTTTCAGTTACACATTCACTGCTCATGCGATCTTCTTATAAATTTTTGATAAACTCATCTGTAGATGATTAATCATAAATTTAGGGGGAGTAGTACCTCGTGAATCTCAGTATAACTAATCAATTAATTCCCTTCGGAACTGCAGGTGTACTACGAAAGACATGAGCTATCTTTCGTAGATACAGTGAAATCTGTTCATCTGCAGATGTTTCTGCGGAAGACAGAATGGGTCCACTTCCGTAGATAAAGTACGGAAGAAACAGAAAACTATGATTTCCGTGGATATTATACTTTGCTTAATTATGTGATCATTAATTGCTATTAATTATTTATTAGGCATAGTTAATAACCTCGGAGGGGTAAAAATTGTAAAAGGGTGTTTGAAAATGTATAAAAAGGTACTTCGACCGTTGGCCTTTCTATTCATTTTCAAAACACTCTGACCTAAAAACCTCTTCATCCAAAATCCCCCCTTCTTCATCGTCTACATCGAACACTAGGATAACACCACTATCACCATGGCTAATCGGTTCGTAAAAGACCACAATGTCTGTGCATTTTTGAATCCAGATGTGGAGGATGAATGAGAGACATTATAAGATACCTGAGAAGAACACGACTCTTCTACACGCTGACTGCTGACTCAGTCATCTATCTATCCCACATGATAGATTTCTGGAATACAACTGCAATAGTCGAAGGAGATGAAGGAACCATGATCACTGCGACCATTGGGAACTTACCCCTTTGGGTAAACGAAGGAATAATTCGCAGTGCCCTAGAACTGGGAGAGAATGAACAAGGTCATCCGGATGTATTCGACCATGAATACATCCAGAAGGTATTCAATCTGATGGGCTACGATGGTGTCTATGAACACGGAGAAATCAAGAAGGGTAGGCTATGCAAGCCTTACCGGTTCCTCTGCCATACTTACCTCAAGTGAATCTCCAACCGGAAGTCCGGGTTAGATAGATTCTCACGCCATATCTCATCTGGGATCATAGGAATCTTTGAAGGAAGAACCTATAATTAGGCCAAATACATTATGAACTGCCTTTGCGATCATGTGCAAGTGCACAAGGAGAACAATATGTTCATGTTCCCTCGGTTCCTCTAATTGATAATCAATGAACAAATACCCGAAGTGGAGAGAGAAGGTGATATAGGTGTACAGAGCCACTTAAGCAAATTCCTTCTTAACAAATTGAAAGGGCAGTATGAAGGAGGAGGTGTGGAGATGTTTGCTCATGTACTAGATGAGAATAAGGACATTCCTCAGGAGCTGTTGTGGGTTGAGGAACCATAAACTGAAAGCTCATCAGCCCCATCTGCCACACACTCCCAGCCTCGAACACCACAACATACTTCACCCAAATCACCCCAACAAGAATCACAGCCACCACCATCACCCATCCACTTGACATCTTCAAGTGAGAATACTGAACTCATATCTCCTGGCCAATAACCAACATCAATCAACACTGCTTCTACTAAAGTAGTTGGTCAGGATGGGACTCAACCTTCACTCCTACACTCACCAATCTTCATAACATCAATTGATACTAGTGCCATAGAGCCCATATCTCCTCTACCACCAACTGAACCAACCATCTCACCCACTCCTACAGAACCAATTGACAGCCCAACACCAACAGAAGAACTCCACCTTGATGAGGATGTTGATGAAGCTATTAATGATGGAGATACAGAAGAAGTCTGTAGTGATGTAGAAGAGAAAGTTAAAGAAGAGGAAGTTGAGCAAGAAGAGAGTGCTTACATTGATGTCATTGCTTACAATGAGAATGACCTGAATGAAGAAGAAATCAATGTAAGCAAAAGCGATTTGGTGGCAGAATACAACAAACTTGTCCTAAAAGGGAACAAAAGGCTAGAAAAGATAAAAAGGTTAAAGAAGGAGGTGAAGGAGAAAGATGAATTAATAGAGAAGCTGGAGAGTAGATTGAAGAGTCTGAGGGAAGATGTAGTGATCAATAATGAAGTAGTTGATGCTTTAAATGATTTGGTCGATGAACAAGCTGAAAGACTAAAACTGAAAGATGATGAGATTGAAAGGTTGACGAAGAAATTGACTGAAGCTGAAAAGAACAAAAGTGATTCAGCAATGATCACTTTCACCAGAAAGAGGAAATATCTAAGGAAGATGACTGATGTTGCTGGAGAATCATTAAAAAAGACAAAATCAGATTCTCCAGGGCAGCAAACCCAAGTGATATAGCTTCAAGAAGACAGTGATGAAGACTGGGAAGAACTAACTGAAGTCAAACAAGAAAAGCTATTGACTACTAATGACATAGTAGAGGAAAGAACATAGTCATCCATGTTCATGCAGTTGATCAATCATGGATTTCCATATGACTTGGTAGAGAAGATGAACATAGGAGAGATGGTTCAAGCACTAAAAGAATTTGATGCTGCAAGACTGATACTTCCAGTCTGCACTTATGAAACATTCTCCAAGTACAAAGCTATAAAGAAGATCAGGAAGGAATTAGGCCACTGTAAAACAAGCAAGCTCACTAAGTATAATATGACATGCTAGCTGCAAAGCCACAATTATCTGCCCTATGAGCTAAAGGGAAGAATAGTTGGTGAGCTCAGAGCAATGATGGATCATTTTATGAAAGTAGAGCTAGACACTGGTGTAAAACTCAGATCCGGAGCTCCCAACCCTGCCTATCAACAACAACCAATTCCAACTCCTGTTGAACCCACCATGGTCAAAGCCAAAGATATGCATAAAGGAAAGGAGAAAATGATCAGAGAGCTAAGGGATTTAGTCCCACACAAGATCTGGCCTCTAGGCACTGCTGTGAGAGAGATCACTAAGCAAAAATATACAGTAATACAATTCTTTGATCTTATCACAAGGCCTGAAGAAGCAATGGATCATCAAATAATAGCTTGGAAATATGATGGTGAGTGGGACTGTGCACTGATTAAAAGGGCATCTGGTATGGTTCAATACTTCCCATGAGTAGAATTCCTACTAGCACTGCCAGATGTAGACCTTCATACACGACAAAACATTCCCATCACCAATTACCCCATAAATCCAAGAGGAAGAGACTTCTTCGGACTTGTGACCAAACTGAGTCACAAGTTCAAGGGAGATGTTCTTAGGGAAGCAAGACTGGTTGATGCAGAGCACATGAAGAGAAAACTCAAGAAGTCTCAGCCCAAATTTCTATTGGTTGATGAAGAATTTTTGAAGAGAGATGGAGCTGAATACAAAGCTTATGCATCAGTCAAAACAATAGAAGGCAATCAGTTTACATTCTCTATTACTGACTGGGGATATGTAGAAAAGAATAAGGAACTGGTTCTGCTGAGGAGTGATCCTCAAAAGAAAGCAACTAGTATAAGGATTTTTGACCCAATAGAAATAAAGTTGTTGTACCCAAGCTGTACCTCCTATCTGTACGACAAATATTTTCCAAGGCTGCAAGATCAACAATCTCAGAATGACTTGTGTTTATATGTACATCTTATCTAATTCATAGACAAATTGCATGCCAAGGCCCATAAAAGGAGAAAGTATGAAGCTGGTCAGCTTATTGGGACTGAAATAAAACCAATAACAGAGTTGAGGATTTCAGAACATGACGAATTGGAGGCGGTGTCAAACAATAGTATTGTTGCAACACTCACCACTGAAGAAGATGTCCTGGGTATGGAATTCAAGACATTGAAGAGGATGAGCAGAAGGCAGATTAAATGCAAGTATGAAGATCAACAAGCTGTTGCAGACTACTTCAAATCAAATATTTTGTCAAGAGCGAATGAGCTTAAAGTATTAAACCAATGATTACTAGAGTCTAAACCTAAGGGGGAGTACTGTTAGGGATAGAACTCATGTATAGGTTTAGATGATAAGATCACTCTTGTAATCATGATTGTAATTATTGTTCTTGATGATATAATATAAATATATTTGATTATAATTGTGTCTATGAATTAAATAACATTTATTTTGCACTTCATAATATATATTAATCTGTGATATGATGTATTTCAGAATGTATGTGTGAATGTGCAGGAAACATTAACTTGTGTCAATTTGGAAAATAAAGTGTTCTTCCGTAGATGTTCTTAGGAACATAACTGAAATGTACATCCGTGGATCTCCTGTGGAAGAACAACTTCAGCTGAACAAGAAAAGAACAAGCTACTGAATGAGGGATTGCTGCGGAAGACAAGAACTCCTGCGGAATCACAAAAACAAGTACTGAAGAACAAAGTGTTGCTGCGGAAGACTAGTTACCTGCGGAAGAGTAAATTCCTATGGAAGACTAATAAACGTATGATTTCATATCAAGTACGCAACATAGTCAACAAGTCAACATGTCAGAGCAATAACATCAAGTCAATGGCGACAGAAGACGTATTATTCAAGCGAATATTCCAAGTCACATCAACAAACTTTATTCATATTAGATTCGTTGTAAATCTCAAATTCCTAAGCCAATAAACATGGCGAGGATTTGGATAAGTTTAATTAGCTTAATTATAGCAACAAAATAGCTAGCAATAGAACAGAATTAGATCTCTCTATATATATACGAGATCAACAACATAGATCATACATAACAACAGTTAAGACTCATTAGAATCATCAGTAATCATTATCTGAATCATTGTATTCAAGATCAGCAGCATCAATAGCAACAAGAAAGCATTACGATCAACATTAAAGAGTTCTCTCGGTTTGATTATTCTTATTTTATTTGTTTGATTAGTTGATTTTAGTATTTTTAATAGATTAAACACCAAGTATTGATAATTCCGCGATCAATACTTGTTCAAATCAATTCTGATAATTCCTGAACGATCCTTGGATTCACACATACCATTAATGAAATTAATCGAACATACACGCTCGTTAATCATTTTGAAACCAATGGTGTGATTAATTCCACTTGAAACGTCAAATTACACAACTAAATCGACTCGTAACAACCTCATTCAAGTTTGAAGTCGGTTAGGTTGAAACCAATCAAAACGAAGTGATTAAACAGAGGGGAAATGTTCCATTCGACCCTCTTACACTCTCTGCACTCTCAATTTCACCAAAACACACACACGCATCGCAATTGGATCAAGACCCAGTCACGACTTTGTTCAAACCTGTACTAGTCGATACTACATCAAATCAGGTAATTCAACGGGGCTTTACACTCGGTTTCACATGGGGAACAAAAGCCCTATATTTTCTCTGGTTAACAGAATCGAATGATGCTTCAATTTGATCCAAATCGTTCTAGGGTTCTTGGGGTTCTATCGTTGAGATTGCATTTAAAATTTAAAACCCAGTTCTTGGCAGGCGCAGGCGCCCTAGCCTGCTGGTTAAAGCGAAAGAGGGACAAACAGGAGGTCCCGGGTTCGAACCAGGGCACCTGCAATATATTTTTAAAACTTGATTTTTAATTATTTTTAATCCGAAAAAATTCTAAAATATTATTAAAATGAAATAAAAATCATTTTTAATAACTTATACCAAACCATAATTTATGTAGTAATTTTTAAAATTTTTAGAAATTATAATTTGATAAATCCTTCATTTTTTTTCTTTAGATTTCTAAAGTTACAAAATTAATATAATTATCTCTAAAAGTTTAGATTATATAAAAATTTTTGCAAATCAAATAGGAAATATATTCAAATTATTTAAACTAGTATCTCATAAACCGTTATTAGTAAATTAACTACTTTTATATTTATATTTACATTTTGCACACTAAATCAATATAACCTAAACATTTAAGGGTATTATTTAAATAAAGACAACATACTTTATTTCAATTATTATTGACAATAATCCCTAAATTATTATTAATTAATCATTTTGTCCCATTTTATTTAACCAAGTTAAATAATAAAAATATAATTATTATTTTAAACTATTTTACTAAACCAAAATCCTGATCATAATTGAAACCCTAGTCTTCGCGAATCGTCTTTTGACCTTACCGGCTAAATTCTAAATTTTGGAACACTCACTTTTAGGCAATTTGTGAAGACATCGTTAGAGTTACCTTATTCTTATTACTACAAGTACGTCATATATAAAGTGAGTTTCTCATATCCCGTTTTACTTTAATTCACACGTTTTGGGGTGAAACATGTTATTCGTATCATAAGCATACTTGTAAATATAAAAAATGTTTAAATACTTGTAATGCACGTGCAATTCATTTACATTTTGTCATGGTTATTCGGGACTTGTGCAAATATTATGTAATAGACTCTTGTAAAAACAATTATTAACTATTACTAGCCTAGCGACGTTATAGATCTATGGACATGACAAGCCTATTTGGTGCTAAAGCCGAGGTTATTGCCGGCTCCTGATGACATATTCTTGTTCATCATGGGAACCAAGTACACTTAGCTAATCGTATATTTCGTTGTGGCCATATCTTTGTCAAGGTTTGATTGTATTATTTTGCTATCCATTTATTTTTGCATTATCCTCTAACCTATGACTTGAATTGCCACTTAAAAGATTTATATATATGTATGTACAATCTATGAGAACTCACCAACATTATATGTTGACCGTATTTTCTAACATGTTTCAAGAAATGCCCAAGCTTAATTGTTGATCTTGAAGATATGAAATCATCTAGGATTAGACCTAGAGAAAATAAAAGATTTATTTTGAATCTGGATATTTTAAATTTAACTTGTGTTATGATTTGTTTGTTTGAGTCTTATGAGTGAAATGTTATGTTATGAACTTGATGTTTAATAATATTTACACTTGGAAGTAGCGTTGTGTGGTTTGAACAATATTAACCCTCACATCTCAACGTTTCCGCCGTTAAGGTTAGGGTGTGACATTACAGACGCGTTTAGTAAATATTTCAAACCCAAAATACTAGAATGTAAATTGCGCAAAACACACGCCCAAACCATTGGCTAAATGTAAGTATAAAACCAAACATAAAGAATGAAAGTTTGAAGAACATATGCTCGACCTGTGCTATGCTCCTAGGCCACCTGACATTAACGACTTGAGAAAAAATATACTAAAGTGTCAACACGATGGTTGGTGAGTTCAATAGTTTGCAATTTATTGTAAGTAATAATATTTGTAAAAACATAAGTAAATGCATTGAAATAGATAGCTAATCTAATTTCATAAGTAATAATAGTAGTGATTTTGCGATCGAAGTTGATTGTGTTCGTTATTTGCCTTCCGCCATGACTTACCAAGTTGTGACAATGTTAGTTGTTTAGGACAATATTGCACCCGCTTGACCTCCAGTCATATGAGTGGGGCTTGTTAGACCTAGTAAAACTACCCAAGATTTCCTGCTAGATTTCTTAATTAATGATGCGAAAGTGTAAGGGCTTTCAATAGTATATCATACTATGTTATACTATATACAACTTATAATAGTAAAACGTTTGTAAAAGTATGTTTTCTCCCTCAAAAGAGAGTGTATAGAAAAGTGAGGCATTGAACTCACCCGGTGCTCAATCGAACAAGAAAAGCAAAGCTAAAGATGAGTGGAATGACTACCTGTCAGAGGTTACTTAGTACATGTGAGTACATAAGTACATGCAACCAAAGTAGCTTCACAAACACTAAGTGCTCAATCAACACATTGACCCAAGTGATTTGGAAAGCATTGACACGTTTGACTCAGTTGAACCATTTGACCCGTTGGTGACATATTAAGTGAAATCAACACATTCGACCCTCTTACACTTTCTGCACTCTCAATTTCACCAAAACACACACACGCATCGCAATTGGATCAAGACCCAGTCGCGATTTTGTTCAAACTCGTACTAGTCGATACTACATCAAATCAGGTAATTCAACGGGGCTTTACACTTGGTTTCACATGGGGAACAAAAGCCCTATATTTTCTCTGGTTTACAGAATCGAATGATGCTTCAATTTGAAATTCATGCATAATCCACGTAAACTAACATCGATACAAGCCAATTAACATCATAGCATCATCAAACAACATCAATCTTGAATTATCAAGGCCAATTGAAATAAGGTTTGTTGTAGAATCAAAAACCATGAAAACTAATCAAAATCTTATCTTTAATCGTGTAATGATCGAGATATTCACTTGCTAACACGTTGGAACGATTGAACTTAGCCAAAGGCGAATGGGTTGAGTGTTGTTTTAATGAAAATCGCAATGGTTGGTGGAGTGGGGGTTCTCGGCCGCACAAAGGGGTTAGGGGGGGGGGGGGTTAGGGTTTGATTTTGTGTAATATTAAGTTTGATAACGTTTCAAATTAACTATCCTTGATTTACACTTTGTAAAAACTAATTTTTTACACTTTTTAAATAGTTTTAATTACAAAACACATGAATTATTTTTAACTAATAATAATCATATATTCCAACTAGCAAATACTAAACAAGAATTACATATCACACGTAGTCATGTTATAACACGAGTCCGTAAATAACACTTAACATTCATGAATCATATAACCACATATTAATAATCAACATTATTAATTAAGTTATTTTTTTATTTAACTAATATTACTTATTATTAAGTCAATAATGTTCAACGACAACTAGTGTGTGCTCACGACACATGTATGCAAGACCTAACGGAACTAACGGAGTTTTGGTAACGGAACATTACCGGATGTCACAGGAGATACGCAAGCGATACAACAACTCTTTGCAAGAGATACACCGGAGATACACCGGGGATACCGTATCGCCCGTTTTTCTATTATAAAAATAAAATTACGGTTTAAAATTATTAATAAAAACAACTATTTTTTAAATGCATCTAAATATTATGAAAATATATCTGGAAATCGTTTGTTGTAAAAATATGATTTAAAAATTTGTTTTTGTAACTAATGAAAATATGATTTAAAAAGTTTAAATTATGAATTTTTATTAATAAAAAACGATTATTCTTTTTTATGAAAACTGTGAGATTTTCTTACAAAAATTGTTTTTAAGTCTATTATAATATAAAGTGGAATATTTTCCTAAATGCTGCGGGACTTTATTTAAAAAGTTGTTTGTTTTTCTTAAAGTGGTTAAATTAAACAAAAAGATATTCAATGAAGAAAATTTTGGATTTAAATTGGCTATATCTTTGTTCAAAAAACAATTTTATGTTTCTTTAATTTTGAAACGTGGCTAGAATTTAAAAAAGTTTATATACAATGAAAATTTTGGGATTTAAATTGGCGATACTTTTATTTAAATTAGCCATATTTTTATTGAATTAACTATACTTACTTTATTTTTTATTAGTTTATCATATTTTGTAGAGTTTGTTTTAGTTTTGTTATTTAAGGTTCGATAAAAGTTCACTTCTTAGTTTTTTAAATGATTAATCGAGTAATTTTCCCTACAAGAAAGACCTCGTATATAGATCACCTTAATTAATATTCATTACGTGTCAACAAAGTGATATTACCCGTTACAAGCCTTCAACAACTTCATCGCGTCTTCCCCATTTCTCATTGTACTTTCTTACGCCCCGTTGCAGAAAGGAACCCTAAAAGCAGCCATGACGACTATCGCAATCAACACATGTGCAATAGGCAACCCTAACCCCAGCGACCTATGCTTAAAGCGACCTCCAATGGAGGCGTTCTGTCGGTTGCCACCTCTGTCTCCGGTTATCCCAGAGGTGGTTTACTTCTTCCCTATTCAAATTCCCGGAAACGGTCCATTATCTCGACTGTGGAGGACTCGGTGAGTTCAACTGTAGTTGAAACATGTTGTACAAGGCATTTTCTTGTACAATTACAATGTGGTAGGTCTGGTATTAGGTTCAAGTGTATCCTTTTTGAAGCTGAGGGTTGGATTCGTTTTAAGTCTCACTTTCAGGGATGTTTGTCTTGTGCTTGGGTTCAGTTGGGGTTATATAGAATAATTGTGTGCTCAAAATGATTTATTAGTTGGAACTGGGCGATTCAACGATTTCTTACTCAGAGGTAGTTTGGTGAATGCAATTTGACGACCTAAAGTTGGATTAGCAGGGTTTCTGCCTAAAGCATAAGGATAATGATCCTTTTTCTTTGCGTTTTCAGAATCCTTCAGATATTGAAATAGAGGAGGAAACAGGTCATCTCAAAGAGAAAGCTGAAGAATCTGAAGAAGCCTGGAAACAGACATTGGCTTCTTTCAAAGAACAGGCGTTGAAAATGCTGAATATATCTCCAGAAGCCTACGAAGTGTACTTAAAGAAAGCTACAGTAGTACTGAAAGAGACCTCAGAGCAATTGAAGATTCAAGCTGATAAAGCGAGTGAAGATTTGAGTGTAATTGCTAAGGAACTTAGTGAAGAAGGTAAAGTATATTTGTCAGCAGCTGCAGAGAACTCCCCAAAACCAGTCAACGATATTGTGGAAACCTTTGCTTCTTCAACTGATGAATTAAAAGATTATCAAAAGTGCTAGATTTTTATGTTGGCATTCCATAAGGTAAGGTTATTCTGTCATGCATTGATGTTTTATCCTGCAAATTGTTTGATGGTTTATTGACGGCGTTCCTAAATAAGGAGTCATGGCAAATGGGTCAGCTAACCTAAAGTGTATTTTTATTTATATAACTTTACTAAATCGTTATATTTAAGAAGCTGTATAGAGTAATCATATCTAGCAACTGGTAAATTTTTAAATGTGTATGGTTTTAGGCAAAAGTTGTTTAGGTTCATACTGACCCGACACATTTTGATCTTTTACCCAATTCATATGATGTACCCTATTTTCCTATGGAGTCTGGTATAAACTTTTCTTGTACTTTATGCGTTTAGGTGGGCTGCTTACTTTAGGTGGTTTCCTTTCCTTCATGATTACTGAAAGTGTCTCTGCAATTAGATTTGGTGTTATACTTGGTGGAACTCTTTTGGGCTTGGCTGTCTACAGTCTAAAGGTCATGGAAAAAAGGGGATTCTTCTTCTGGTGCTTTGAAAGGCCAAGCAGGTTGGTGTATGAATCTATTGTTTATTTGTGTTTGATTTACATTTAAAAGACATAGTGATCTCATGTCAGAACAGCATATTTGTGATCTGAGTCTTACTAGTTTTGATGAATTTTAAAAGTAATGGCTAAGAGGTTGAGGAGGTCATC
The DNA here is from genome assembly GCA_025506505.1 of Flaveria sonorensis. Classification (NCBI taxonomy): domain Eukaryota; kingdom Viridiplantae; phylum Streptophyta; class Magnoliopsida; order Asterales; family Asteraceae; genus Flaveria; species Flaveria sonorensis. The sequence goes on from CM046424.1 coordinate 22,277,373, forward strand.
TTTTTCAAGGGAAAGTAATAAGAAAAGTTTGTGAATTTCTGGTGTTGATACATGAACATAGAAACTATATTCTTTAATTTAGACTTCATCTGAATTATCCATTCCCTTCCTTTTGATCACTGATGTTTGAATTGAATCCCCAGTAGTTTTTGTTAATGATTGGGATGAGATCTGTTGCTCCATAACTTATGTCTAATTTCTACAATTTGTAGTTTCTTTGAGTTTGATGAACTGTTTATTTTGCAGCCATTGCTACAATTTTGTTTTTGAGGGATCTATGCCTAGTTTTCTCAGTAAGAGTCCAACAAATAGCTGTGTGAATATCTATATATCTGTATTTATAGATGTGCCTATACACACACTTCCATATAAATATAGATGTGTGTATTCTAATTGTCATGACACTGACATCTGTGGCATATTCATCCTTAACAGAGACCAGCATGTTAGGTATCTTTACGCAGCGGAAATAAACACAAAACAATCGTACGCACACGAAAGCAATAAGAACACGAGAATTTAACGTGGTTCGGTCGATGTGACCTACGTCCACGGGCTGCAACTAGGGTTTTCTTTATTTGCTCAGTACAAAGATTACAAATGCATGACATGGATATATATAGAGACTAATTAGGGTTAACAACGTAATGAACAAGAAAACTTAAACATGGACCCAAGCCCAAAGCCTTCACAAACCCAACAATCTCCCACTTGAAGGCTTTGCGATAAATTCTAGCCCGCCATTCAAGTTCAAAGCAACCCAGTCGTCTAGTAACTTCAGTAATCTTTAAACAAGTCTTCCAAGCCTCCATTTCTCAAAGAACAAGCTAAGACTCCATCACATCTCCTAGTTGCAGCAACCCCTTATCATCAAGTACCAGAAGGGCCAGTTGAAGCTCTCCCGAGCTCCAACTCAGTCGTGGCAAATTCCACCAGCGACCCATTCTCTGTCTCAACTGGTTTACACGATCCACCAGATTCAGAGATACACCGAGAACCACTAACACTCTCCAAATTCAGCAAACAATCACCAAGAGAGAATTTTCCAGTCTTAGTCTTCAAAACCCAACGATTCTTCTTGACTGTACCCGAAACATGCCCCATGCTCCCACTGTCACAAAATCCTCTGACTGGTTTAGACTTCTGACCCCATTCAGCTACAATCTCTGCTCCAGACTTCATGTTTGCAAAATGAACTCTCTTAGCAGCAGATTTAGCGAACCCGACTTTGACTTGCTTAACCGGGTTGATCAATCCCTCAGCAGGTACCTGCACCATGTACAATGACCCATGCTTATCACCACGAGTAATCATCCGGTTTCCACTGATTACCCTCCATTTACCATCACCAAACCTGACTTTCAATCCTTGTTCATCCAGTTTACTAACAGAAATTAATTTCTTCTTCAAACCCGGAATCACCTTGACATTCTTCAGGTTCCATGTAGTTCCCAATGGAGTCACCAAATCAATATCACCCATGCCCATTACATCAAGCATTCTGCCATTGACGAGACGTACCTTCCCAAAATCGCCTGTTTTCAGATTCACCATCATTTCACCGTTGTGTACGTCGTGAAACGAAGAACCAGAATCCATGATCCAAGAATCCACACTGTTTTCAGCCTCAAGGATTAACACGTCACCATCATTGACATCCTCAGCAGCAGTGTTTAGACCTTTCTTTGGACATTAACTCTTAACATGTCCATCCTCGTTGCAGTTCCAGCACCTCACATTTTTCCGAGTCCGAGTTGAACTCTTTCCCCGACTCCCACTGCCTCGGCTATTTTCCCTTCCTCTGTCAACATGTAACATCTCAGAAGATGATCCAACATTTGCACTTTTCAGACGTGTGTCTTCACCTATCACAATGTCTCGGATCTTTTCAAATGTCATTTCGTTGGCCCCCATAGAATTTGTAACAGCAGTTACAGTCCCGGACCAACTGTTAGGCAGTGAAGATAGCAACACTAGAGCTCGAGTCTCATTATCGAATTTTATTCCCACTGATTCTAATCTGGTAAGAATAGACATCAGATCATTAATGTGAGAGGTGACTGAGCTTCCCTCTTTCATTCTCGTCATGAACAGTTCCCTCATCAAGGACACCTTGTTAGCAGCAGACGACTTTTCATACATATTTGACAGAGCCAACATCATACCACTTGCAGTGGTTTCTTTCATGATGTTAAAAGCAACGCTCTTTGTCAAAGATAACATAATAACTGCTCTAGCTTTCTTGTCTTTGGAATTCCAAACTGCTTCTTCAGCTTTCTCCATACTCTCCAGTTTCTGTTCCAGTACCATATCCAAATCCTTTTGACACAGTAATGCTTGTATTTGCATTTTCCACCAACCAAAATCAGTGCCATTAAACTTTTCTATCACAGTCTTCCCGTCTTCAGCCATAATAGCAAAACAGAGACAAGTCTTCAAGAAACAAGTGCGCTGAACAGTTGATAACCAGTCAACAAAAGGATAGACAAACCAGATCCGGTACTTCCAACCAAAACCCTAGGCGGCGGCGCTGAAACCCTAGATGACGGCGGCGACGGCAGAAACCCTAGGCGGCAACGGCGGCGACGGCAGAAACCCTAGGCGGTGCGACGGCGACGGCAGAAACCTAGGCGGCGGCGGCAACCCTAGGCGGCGGCGGCGGCAACCCTAGGCGGGTGCAGAAACCCTAGGTACACGGCGGCGTGTTTCGTACGAAATCTTCAAGAGCCTGATGCTCTGATACCGGTTGTTAGGTATCTTTACGCAGCGGAAATAAACACAAAACAATCGTACGCACACGAAAGCAATAAGAACACGAGAATTTAACGTGGTTCGGTCGATGTGACCTACGTCCACGGGCTGCAACTAGGGTTTTCTTTATTTGCTCAGTACAAAGATTACAAATGCATGACATGGATATATATAGAGACTAATTAGGGTTAACAACGTAATGAACAAGAAAACTTAAACATGGGCCCAAGCCCAAAGCCTTCACAAACCCAACACAGCATTCACCAGATATATTGCACTGATGATCAGGTTCGTATTATTTCTCTCATATTTAGATCTAAAACAATCTGCATTATCATTTTCATGGCCTAGGATCTTCTCCTGATGAGGGTCTTTATCTTTGTTTTTCCTTAATTTTAGTGGCATTATGAAAGATCAAAAAATCATACATTGGTGGACATTGATAGGATTTATTAAGTTCCAATCGTGTAAACAAGTTTTGTATGGGAACTGTAATTATGGAATGCTGCATGCTAACATGCTGCTTAAGTTTCCATCAACTCAAATACTTCACCTGAGGTGAAATCTTAAACTTGATAATATTGTATAGAACAAGCTTTTAAGTGGCAATCTTTATGCCTTAAATTCATTCAGTACCAAGTTAGAGGGATATAAGAGCTTGTATTCTGGGTGAGATTCCATTCTGATTTGTGTTTAATTACAGCCAGAGGCGTCAATATGGGCTCGTTGATAACAGAATAGCAGATCAAAACGGGCTGGGTTATAATCAATTCATTTTATATATAGTTGAAACAAGTTGGGCTTGATCAAAACACCTTTTGTCCAAATTTTTTGGATTTGTTTTTAAAGATTCTTAATAAACCATTTAGTGTTTCATGTATGAACTGTAAATGGCCATAAACTCCCCCAACATAATTGTCTTGTTTTCTTTTTCTCTTTGGTTCTTTCCGTTTGACCAGATAAAAATAACGTTCTTTGACCCATTCATAAGTGTGTGGGTTGAAATTTCACATCCCTACCTCTACTAAGACTTTTGTAGTAATATTTTAATATTAAAATTATTCAGAAGTTTCACTTTTGAGTTCGGACCACGGTTTAGCAAAATTTATTCAGAACTAGCAACCTTTGATTGATGGTTTCTCTTTTATGGTTATTAATTGAACCATAAGAAAGACCATTTGTTTAATCAAAGATGATTTTACAAAATCCACTTGGTTTTTTTTTTCCAGAAACTAAAGATAAAACTGTTGAATAATAAAATCATTTGTTTTAAAATTGAAAATCAAATTGATAATGTTAAAATTATCAGGTGTGATTAGGAAACAAAATTTAAAAATCACACTCTTGATTCTTTATATGAATTCAAAGGTATTAAGCCTGCAAGGACCATGTTGTCGGATTCAAAACTTCCTATATCATTTTGAGCTGAAGTAGTCAGCAGTGCATGCTATGTTCAGAACAAAGTGCTAATATTTAAGACACATGGGAAAACCTCTTATGAATTGTGGCATAAGAGAAGAACATTCATAGGGTTCTTAAGGCCTTTTGGGTTTCCATGCACTTTACTAAATACCAAAGATCACTTATTCAAATTTGCTAAGAAATCAATAGATGGGTTCTTTATGGGATACTCATGACAAGCTAAAGCACATAGCATACAACAAAGTTGATCACACTGTTGAGGAATATGAAAAATGTCATATTTAATGAAAATTCCTCAAACAATGTTGGAAACACCCCAAGTTGGATGTTTGATCTAAATGGATTCACAAATGCTTTTAACCATTTGTTTGAGGTTGTTTTATAAGACTCACTTAACAGATCAGCAGACACACAAGTCACAAGTGCTGAAGACTAAAAGGTTGATCTACCTCATGGTCTCGGTCTCAATAGATCAACTGTTGATCCAATCCAATCACATTCAACAGAAGTAGATTTTAGTTGCACAAATGATGTAGACCAACCATCACTTGCTCATGATGGCTCATTAGATGAGTAGTCTTATGATCATTGTGGTATTAGACAATCATTTGAAAAAGGAGCCAAGGGTGGCAAGTACTGAAAGAGTCAATTTGAAAGCTGATCCAGTCACTCAAAATGATACATCTGCTGAACTTCTTGAAACAAACTTCTCAAATTTAGGTATTTCTTAGCAACTCCAAGTGATCCCAAGACTAAGACTTTATAAAGAGCACCCAGTTGAAACTGTCAATGAAAGTGTCAATGCTGGTGTCAAGATAAGAAGGAAGACACATGAGGCAAATGTCTATTTGTTCTCATGCTTTCTTTTTCAATTGGAATCAAGGAAAGTAGATGAAGCTTTAAGAGACAATAGCTAGATAGAAGATATGCAAGAGGAGCTTTTTCAATTTGAAAAACAAGTCTAGAAACTATATGCACTTCCTAAAGGAAAGACTGTAATAGAAACCAGATGGGTGTTTAAAATCAAGAAAGATGACAGAGGGATTGTTATCAAGAACAAAACAAGACTTGTGGTACAAGGGTACACACAAGAAGAAGGGATTGATTATGATGAGGTATTTGCTTCTGTTTCCAGGCTTGAAGCAATTAGAATTTTTCTTGCTTTTGTTGCCTTAAAAGACTTCAAGGTGTTTCCGATGGATGTCAAGAGTGCATTTCTCTATGGGGAGATAGATGAAGAAGTTTATGTTTGCCAGCCACCTGGGTTTGGAGATCCTAAGTATTCTGCAAACTTGATAAAGCTCTCTATGGGCTTCATCAGGCTTCTAGGAAATGGTATGAGACACTTTTTACCTTTGTTCTGAGAAATGGATACACTAGTGGGTCCATAAACAAAACTCTCTTCATCAAGAAAGTTGATTTGGATATCATTTTGATACAAGTATAAGTGAATGACATTATATTTGGTTTAACAAATGAGAGATTGTGTACAGATTTTGAGAGTCTCATAAAGTCCAAATTTAAGATGAGTTTAATAGGAGAACTCACCTAATAACATTAATGGACTCTTTATAAATCAATATAAGTATATTCAAGATATCTAAATGAGATTTAAGGCTACTGATGGAAAGCAGCTAAAACCCCTATGTCCAAAACATATTTCTTAACTCCTCTCTTGATCTTAAGGGGAAACAGTTGATCAACAACAATATAGAGCTATTATAAGATATTTTATGTACCTCACAGCAAGCAGACCAGATATTATGTTTGCCACATGCTTGTACTCAATATTCCAAGCTGCTAAAAGTGTCACACATGATGGTTGTCAAGAGAATTTTGAAGTATCTTAAAGGGGAACCTAAGTTTGGGGAACCTAAGTTTGGATTATGGTACACTAAGAGTGCTAACTTCAATCTCTCTGGATATATAAATAGCGACTATGGAGGATGCAACATCAACAAGAAGTCCACCTCAGGAGGATGTCAATTTGTAGGGGGAAGATTGGTTTCATGGAAATGCAAGAAGAAAACCTGTGTCTACATCAACTATTGAAGTAGAGTACATTGCTGGCTATAGTTGCTGTGCTCAGGTGCTATGAATTCAAACTAAACTTAGAGATTATACGGTAACCTTAATGAATACTCCAATTCATATTGACAACCACAGTGCCATCTCAATTACCAACAATCCAGTTTAGCGTTTAAAGGCAAAGCACATCGATATCATGTATCATTTTATCAGAGATTGTGTAGAAAGGCAAATCATTAAATTAATAAAGGTCCCTACAAATGAACAATATGCAGATCTTTTCACAAATGCATTTAATGAAACAAGGTTTAAATATCTTCTATCTATTATTAGGATGATAGACTTTAAATAATTAAATGATTTAAATAATGAAATCTGATAAAAAAAATTCTAAAAATGCTTTGTTGATAACAAAACTGGGTATCTGCCGATTTTCGCAATTCGGCAGATAGGAAGGGTTCGGCACATGTCTTTTTAAAAGATCCGGTAGGACCCACTTTTATCTACCGATACGTAGTGGCGCCTGGAAATACTAATCCATCATCACAAGCCGTCGGATTTACAGTTATGGTGGTAAAATTTTTAAAATAATACTATTATATGTTATCCACAAATTGTAAATTTGTACTTCTTCCTACTATTGCCATCTTTTACACTCATTCAAGAGGAAAAACCTTTAAAAACACTGATCCTTTCAAAACCCTACACTTTATCAAAATCTTTCCAAATGGCCGTTTTTAACCTAGAATTCCGACCAAATCACAACATAGCTGTGTCATTTGAACCCATTAGTGATTTGGTCTACGATCCTGTTCTCAACTTTCTACGCAATATCAAATACGCTTTTGCAATTTCAATTGATCCTATGATTTCTGCACCACATATCAAGCAATTTTGGGGTACATATTCTATCCAAAGAGAACATGGAACCAAATTCCTCTCTACAGTGGTGCAAGGAATGAAGATCACCATCTCTTGCTTAAGGATTCGTCAACATCTCAAATTCAATGATGAAAATGGTGTATTTTACTTCTTCAAAGAAGTGGTGAGTGACACTTTCAAGGAGATGGGATATGTATGAAGGACCACTCCTAACATCCAAATTCTCCAAATCAATGGTATATCACAATTGGAGAATCATCCTTCATATCTTTCTTCATTGCTTATCTAATAAGTCGGGTGGATGGGATCAACTTTTAAAACCTTTGTAAAAATGTAACCGTTGCTGAAAAATTTAAGTTTTTAATGTACTCTAGGTTCATTCAACTGATTTTAAATAAAGAATTAGGTAACAAACTTAAACATGAAGGAGGTATATATGCCTTAGGAACTTTAAACAAAGCAAATTTCTCAAACTTTAAGGCAACTCCTAAATCATTTTTAGGGAAAGTCACTCTCTTGTTCACACATATGCATGTCATTGAGCCTCACGGTGACAGAGTAGCCACACCCTCTATTACTGATTCCACACCCTCCACTTAAGCCTAAAGTGTCCTTAATGAAATGAACCCCTGCATCTTCTACTGAGAAGATGCAGGCCCTAAAATCACCTCCATCAAAGAAGGTAAGGCTGGAAACTCTGGTCCTAGCCAAGCCAAAGGTGTCAGCCATACCAAAACAAGTTTTAAAAAGAAGGTTCCTCTTTCTTCTTTTGAGCAAACCCACACCATCCCTACTAGACCTCAATTAGAGTCCCAACACTCTATTGATAAACCAATAAGGTATACCCCCATCTGAGGAAGAAGTCTTATTAGGATTTGGCACACATCCTAGGCCATTAGACACAACTCCTCATACTCCCATCCATGTCTATAACCTAGGATGAAAATGTTCAAGCTGCTATTCAGCATGACCCACTGTCTTCCCCGTCCCATACATTTCAGACAATAGAGACTAATGTGTATGTTCATACATCTGACCCCTATCCTCAAGCTGAAGAGATTGACCTTATGAGTGAAAGGGTCAATGTGGAAGAGCTTGTCTTTACTAATAGGGTAGAGACATCATAACTAGAACCTCAACCATGCCAACTCACCTTGAGAATGTCTCTTTGGAGTCATCTCTTGAGGGGAGGAATCTAGGGCGTCAAGAAATCACATCTGGTGGTGAGGGTGCAGAGGCTCGACCTAGGACCTCACCTAGTCCTAAGGATTCCAGAACTATAGATGAGGGAAGTATGAAACAAATACAGGAATTGATGGCCCATAACCTTGAGCTTGCACAAACATTAATTGTCTTATAAACAGAGAATGCAAGGCTTCAAGGTTATGCTAGTAGAGGCATAGTTCTCGAATTCAAGAACTGTCTGTTGAATGCATCAGCAAATAGAGTCATTGAGGTTAAGGCTCAACTTAAAATTCTGTAAGGCTAGGCCACAAGAGTTGCTTCACTAGAACTATAACTTATAACTCTTTAGCAGTAAGCAGCCAAGGCAATGGACCTTGAACTTAAGGTTGAATCCCTACAAGAAACTATTGAGCTTCAACAGTCTATCATCTTGAGCCTCCAAGTCTCATCAACAACACAAGAACCTTTGGATGTGCATTCCTCTATCCATTTAGTGTCATCTGGAATGTCAGATGATGCTACCAAAAAGGGGGAAGATAAGCCCAAAGAAGCTCAAGACATTCTTCAAGGATTGGCTAATCAAGTTATATATTTCTTACAACCAATCTCATTCTCTTCCAAATGGACTGAAGAATATGAGCCTCTATTTGAAGTTGTAATCAAACTGAATGAGCTTCTAGATAGTTATAGTTATGACAGCTCGGAAGAGAAGGAGACGGAAGCAAGAAGGGTGATTAGAAGGATGAACCAAAGGTTTAAACTTGGGAAGAGAAGAATGGTTGCAATGAGAAAGTCTGACACTTCTTCCTTGATCTTTCTTAAAAGAAAAAGATCTGATGAAGAATCATCAAAAAGAGAGCTTGTGCTAGGACTTGAAGCCTCTCCCAAAACATCTGCTGAAGAAGAAGCATCACAACTGAACGTGCTTTCGAAAGCTGCCGAAGAGCTGGACAAATCAGCTGCTGATGCAACTGCCGGAATTTCCAGACAAGAGGCTTTGTTGGTGGATAAATCCTCAGGAAGAATGGTGGTTTATACAAGTGAAACCCAAACCATTGAAGATGACATGGAAAGACATGGGGTGACTCTTGAAGCTAAACCAACTCAACCTCATAATAACACAAGAACACAACTGAGTTTGAACTCAAAAAATCAGCTGAGGTGAGATTTGGTCAACCGGATGTTGAAATTGAAACCCAATTAGGTCTGAGGTGAATATGGAAACAGATGGCCTAGAAGTCGTCAAGGATGCTGAGAGAGCTCAAACATCTACAGATGATCCCAAGTCAGCTGGTGAGGCATCGGGTGTACCTATTGGACCTTCAGCAGATAGATCTACTGTAATCTCTACCACTAACAAGGGTAAGAGACCTATGTTTGCTGAATACGAAGTTGAAATTGACTCTCAGAAAAAAAAAAAGACCAGATTTTTAATGACAAAGAGGGTGTAGCTGTCCCATAGAAGGTTGAAGATGAGCTTATAGAAATTCATGCTAGTAGAGCTCAAGAATCTTCTATAAAGAAAAATATCATTGCCTTAATCAAAAATGAAAAAGAATATAGAGCTGCAAGAAGAAAAAGATTCAACCTTGGTGGAGAACCCAACAAATCAGCACTAACAGCTCCACCTTTACCAAAGGCCAATGTTATCAAGAGAGTGCCATCTAAGTCATCTAGGCCATCTGTCGAAAGCACTCAAAGGACAAACACTCAGCAAGCTACGGTGCCCATAACTGCCGAATGAATACAAAAGACCTGTTCTAAGAAAAAGGGAGAAGAAAGATAAAAAAAAGAAGTCTCTTAGCAACTCAACTCGAGTTGAAAGGATTCAACTTTAATGAGGTCTTGGAATGGAGCCTTGCTAAGATGAGATCAAAGCTGATAGCTGCAACTCATGCTGAAATGGAGAAATCAACAGAGTTAGCAAGAAACAAGAAAGCCAAGTCAGAGTAAAAACAAGCAGAAAAAGTCAGACATGAGAGTAAAGACAAACAACAGATGAAGATTTTCCTAATGCTTTATGGTTTCTTTGGTAAACAAGTAGGGCCAATAAGTATGTCTACTCTTGATCTAAACATTAGAGAAATCAAAAAGAAGATTGCAATTGGAGAGCTACCAACGTATGAATTAGTCAAAGAGCAATGGGAAAGATAGCAACCAAGGACCAAGAAAATTGTCCTAAGGTCTTCCTATCTGCCGATCGAGCCTCCAGCATCTCCTGATTCTGAATCCACTACCTCTGATGATGATCAACCAATCTCATCAGCCCTTGCCAAAAAGAAGATCATGCCAAAACGAGTGGTGAAGGCAAAGGTGATTGACTTGGAGGTGGAAGAGAAGATGCTTAAAGGAGCCAAAGTTTTGAATGCTGGATATATATCCTAAATGAAGAAATTTGCAGTCAAGAGTGCAAATGCTGAGATCATGTATTATGAACATAAGAAAGAAGTACGGGATCTACCCCTTGACATATTAGAGCAGATTGCTGAGTACCTTAGCATCTTTGGATGTAGAAATGACAAGTCCAAGATGCTATTTCAAAATGTACTATCCTTAATCAAGCCTGAGTTTGGTGAGAAAATCCCTGAAACTCCACTATCAGCATATGATCCAATAGTGGAGTGGGAATATGATTAGAAGAAAGACACATACTTTATCACTAGATCAGTAGCCGGAACGATAGCCTACTCAACGAATCAACTAGTTTGCTTCAACATATTTACGATAACTCACCTAACCAGACTAAGGCTAAGGAACACAAGCCATGACTCTAAGGCAAAGGAAGTTAAAAAGGTGCTAAGAAGATGTTGATGAGTATCTACAAATCTCATCTAGAAAAATCAAGTCAAACTTTAGAGAAAAGAATAAAAATGAAAGAGTCTAAAGCTACTGCAGTCACCTTATCTACTGATCCTGCACCAAACAATCAACAACAACAATTATCTCCTCCCACCATTTAAATTGCTAAAACCACTGAGCAGATTTCTCCAATAGTCCAACAAGCTCCTGAAAGAGCTAAATCTCCAACACAAAGCCAGTTTGATGATTCGACAAATGAAGTGGTCATCACCACTACTGCCAAAAGGGTAAGACAGGGATCAGACAATCTTGAGCAAGAAGAAGAACTCTTAGAATCTGAGGAAGAGGAAGACTTAAAAGATGATGGATGCAACCATTATCAAATGGGGATATGACTTAAAGACTGAGAGTTTCTTCATTGAAATAAAGAATAAGTCCAAGTCTTTCTTTATGACCGAGCTAGAAGTTCTGAACCTCAACCTTGAAGACTTAAAGAATATGTTCACCTAGATCTTAGAATATGAAGGCATGTCAGATAAGTACAAATCTTGGCCTCCATTCTAAAGATAAAGATTGGCAACAAGGTTGAAGTAGAACAAAGTGGAGACAAAGAAGAAGAAGTCCTACATGTGACTCCATTGAGCATTCATGACCCAATCACACATTGAAGCTACAATTCCTCAACAACACTTTCTGTCTGACCTTTTCTGCTACCAACAAAACCAAAGTCAAAGAGTATGATCTTTTTAGGCTATCTCGGCATAACATGAAGGACTTGGTCAATCTACCTCTTGAAAACCCCTGAAGAGATAAAAGAGGATACATTTATGAACTACTGCTGATCCAAGGATGCTAGAAGGATGAAGATAGAGTTTTGGTAGCATCATCTTAGGGGGAATTTGTTGATCTGTGAAAAGGATGAAGTTACCGAAAACTTAAAGATTCAGCACTGGCTGCCAACCGCTGAAGTATGCCAAGTGCTGATACACTGCCAATCAACACATGCTAAGTGCTAAAACATTGCCGAGCAAAACTAAAAGTGATGAAGTGCTGATTAATTGCATATCAACAATTAAATGGATGCACTGCTGATCAATCACAACATTGGACAAGACTATCTGTGCAGAAGTATTCTAGCGGCTGCTGTGTTCTACCTTTTGGAGAGAGCATTGTACCGAAGCTGCGTACTTTTGATGTGCCAATTGTCTATCTGAGTTGTACATACCTTTTGTATACTAGTAATAGATGTAAAGTATTTTATTCTTTGTGTTTACCATTTAATAGTATAAAACACCCTCTCACTTATATAGTTTAGAGGTAAGACTGTAAGCCCACTAGTTTATCTATTGATTGTATCATTTGTACTTTGAAAAGATTAATCAAGTGTATACTTTGAAAGAACTTGTGCTTATATTTACTCAAAGTATATGTGTGTTTTATAAGTAAACCAATTAACTTAGATTCCGCATGCGTTATCTGTTGATCAACAGAAAAGTCTCGTTAAGTTATTAACCCCTGTCCAACAAACTACGTATTAGGTATCTTAATAGATATAAACATATCACGATGAACATTACAACTCACGAACACTAAAAACATATAGTAGATGAATGCTAGAATGAACATGCAAGGTAAATTAATGATTACGGGTGGTCAACGTAATGGTGAATTTATAGGTGCAAATGAGTTCTTGTAATTCCATTGCGTGAACTAATATACAAAATCATACCAAACCAATTAACACAAATTCAAACCCATAATATTTGCTATGAAAACAACCAACAAATTATACCTAAACTAACCAACAATACCCAACATGTGGCAAGTCGCCAAGAATGGCATAACAAAATTCATTCTTTTCTTCCTCCACAGTTTCTTCTAATGAGATTAATTGGGCAAGTCACCAAGAATGGCATAACAAAATTCATTCTTTTCTTCCTCCAGTTTCTTCTAGTGAGATTAATATCTTCGCTTGATAATCAGTACGATAGTAGCCTTATTCAAATAGTTCATACGCCTTTGCTTTTAATATATATGATTTTTTATAGTCAGTTTATTTTCCTCTTTCCTTCCTTGTCTTATAATAAATTCATCATCCTTATCTGAGTTGAAACATGATGGAGACTGTTTAAAACTTCAATGATCACTTCTTTTCAAATAATTAATCTCATAGGTTTAAAATGCTATGGAACTTTTGTATGTAATTAATGCCTACTCACTCACTTTAAAGCCTATCATTCTTGGATTAATACTTATGATGACCCTCATATGAGCATAGAGCATAGTTTGGATTTAATAACTTATTAGGTGGATTTCTCAGCTGAACCTCTACAATTGTGAATGAATTGGAGAATTGGATTGCTATGAGGAGTGCTCCACATAAACAAGAACATTGAAGGCTTATCACGCCCTCTTACATAGTAGCTCACATCTTTTAATGTGGTGTTCTACTTGTAAAATTCTGTTAACGACATTCTACCCTTCCCTATGTCACCATATTCAACATTCCGCTAGTTATCCACCAACATTATTATCAAGATTTATCCACTTCTACTCTTGATTATTCTATTTCCAAAATTGACCATTTTATTATAAACCTGCAAGTGTTATTTTTGGAAGAACGAGTGTTGATCCATAATCCTTGAATCATATTCTAAAGTGTTTTACTTTTTGTGGAGAAAAAACTTCTTATCTCAAATGGAAACTTGGCTATGTGGCTACAGATTTACTATTCGGGACAACTTAACCGAGGAACCAACTAAAGCAGGAATATAAAGACGAAAGGACACCTTGAAACCTTATACCATATTGCAGCTAATACTTATGGAAAATCTACATGGAAATGGTTTAATTGGAGTCTAGAGAATTTTGTGGCCCAAGAAAGATATTTGTAGGAAGCGTCAACGATCGAAAGATGATATCTTATGATTTATATCAGCAACCCGATTATAATAGGATGATGGATAGACAGTTAAACAAAAGAGGAACCACACCTTAGAAAACCATCATTAGAGTTAAAAACCATTATCACATTTCAGGTACCCATGACAGAATAGTTCCATAATGCCCTACTCTAGAACTCGGAATAAAGTTTCGACTATCTAACTCTGTGAAGTTATACCTAATTGAGGAGATTGGGCTGATCTTGACTAGTTCACTTGGTTGTAAATAGTGTAACAATTAGGTCTTTTAGAAGGTAGAATGAATCGAGAAGTACCCTTTGAAAAAAGATGAATATCTCAAGGGATGTGGTGATATGCTATGATGGTACTGACTGGAATGTTGTAGTAATGTAAAAGGTGATTTAGCAATTGTTGTTGCACTTGAAAGAGAATCAGTGAATAAAATTGGCGATACATGTTATAGGAAATCAAGCAAGTTAAACATCTTCTTGGCTTAACTTCTGCTTTTGAGCAAGCTATTCAGTGTCTCTCGACTCTAGTATCAACGATTACTACATGCAAGCAGGGGAAGTACCCGTTGACGCAATGCAAGACTTATAGTTGGCTTTGATATAGTGGGAATAAAAAGCATTTAACAAGGTAATTAACTTCCAAAGTATTCATTTAAGAGGATAAAACATTATGATCTATGTTCTTCCAAGATTTCACTATCGCAAGTCGATTGTTAGACATCCTACTACGTCAAGATTCTTGCCTATGCTAATTTAGAAAAATGCATACAGAGATATAATTAGCAGATAGTGTTGGGTATTGTGTAGTGGTTTTAACTATTAAAGGTATGATCCTTGTATCAAAGTTACAAACTTTACGAGTTTTAAATGCGGAAATAAATTTTACTTAATTTATTAATTCATAATTAATACCTAAAACAGGCATCCAGTTACACATAGTTTAACGAAAATCAAAACGCAACCATAGAGTATATAAACTGTTTACCTTTGACGAGCAAACCAAACTTCACACCTCGGAAGCAACAACGGTCTCGCTAGTTGTGACGTCCGTCACCAGGTCAACAACTTGACTTTGACTTTGACCCTATTCTTGACTTTGACCTTATAGTTGGCTTTGACGAATGCTATTGACTTTGACCTTAATAATTGGCTTTGACTGATGCAGTTGACTTTAACTAGACTTTGACCTAGTAATCGCATGATAAATTGGACTTCTGACATCTTGTATCATACATAAGAATTTGTGTGATGAGTTCGATCTAGAGACATGAATTAGACCCCTAGCCATGTTGGCAATTTGATTGATCATAAAATAGAGTTGATATGTTAATTCTATACTATAAGTTAGACAAGTGCTAGTAATCCGCTAAAATAACGAAGAGCTATGTAAAAAGCGCAGTGAAAGCAATTCAACACCGGAATTTACCTAAGGTCCTTTATTAAAGACCATATTAATAAAATACACAGAAATTAAGCCCTTAACGCCTTAAAAATCTATGAAAAATTCATAAAACGTAGAAAAAACGAGAACGCGAGATTTACGGGTGAAGTACAGATGACGTTTAGATCAGAAAATGGACAAGTGGGTCAAAAGGGCCCCAAGCGCTCCTCTTGGCCCCATGTTTGACCGAGAACAACAAGGAACAAGTATTTGTTTTGATTTAGATCATCGTTATCTTTCCATTTGATTTCAAGTGAGCAAGTATTGGTTTTGATCTAAATCATCAACACATGTTGGTAAGCTTTTACATCTTGTATATGACAATTTGTTGTTCATTTGTTCATCTTTGTGAGTTCGTCATTTTCGAATCATAGAATCATCAACTAATATTCATCTAGTTTCATGTGGGCTGATTATGAAACTCTTCGCATTGTGATGCTCCCTTCGTCAAGATCGTGGTAAATCCTAGTTTAATTCATAAATTCTTCGTGTATTTTTATTTATTTTGTTATAATCCGTAGTGTGATGGTCCTTGTGATAAATCTTGGGATATTAATAGTCTATAACAACAAACATATATAAATAAACTAATCATTATCAAAAGACGCGAAAACAAATTGATACGAGTGCCAAAAACAAATTAGGGAGCGAACCGATGGATTAAACATTGTTTGATGGATACATATAGGCTTTGTTGGTGCATTATGGCCTAAATAAGTATATTAGTCAACAGGAATATAAAAATATGTATTTGAATGGTTTACAGGTCAAAAGTGGTCAAACTAACGAATTTTGTTGCCAACGGTTAAGAGACATGTTTCACAGAATTCTGGTGAAATGTTTAGGTCAACTTGAACTAGTCATAATTTAGTCATAAAAGGTAAAAGAATGTTCGAATTCTATGTCTAAAAGTAATTTAAAAAAAACTTCTTTTTAACTCAACTGGTCTCACGTAAAACCGATAATTTATGGACCTCCAAACAGTATAAAATGAATTTAAAGGTCAAATCTAGAAATTCTGGGCAGAATGTTAGTCTGTGTTCACATGGTCATAACTCTTTCATTACTCAACCTAATGGGGTGATTCTTCTTTTGCAAATTAATTTTATGTATTAGCTTTCAAACCCCAACGGTATCGTGTTGTTTGTTTTTGTTTCAACCTTCAACCAGCTCTCAGGATCAGTGTGCATGCACTTAACAAGCTGAACATAAAACTAAAAATACAAACTACAAGACCAAAACCCAAGTGATAGTAAGAAGTTAACAAACGTGATCAGTGGTCAAATATAATACGTTTAGTGATAAACCCTTAAGTAACTAAGCTTTGCACCTTAAGTTAAGACACATACAATACAGGAGTATAAATTCCATAAGAACGCTAAACGAATGAAAAACACAACAACATCGACAATAAGAACTATATGACATAACATTGATCATGATCATATTAAACCATACATCTTGGTAGCTAGATTCACGGTCGATCACTAAGGACTTGACTAAGCGGATTACAGCAAAGTGATTGATTAACTTGAATAGTTTGTAATACAACTTTTGTGTTCTAATTATAGTTCACTTGTGACTTTTTGACTTCATATGTACTTGCTATATATAGGTGAGTTTTCACAGTCCCATTTCATATATGTTTTACTTGGAAAGAAATTTTACTCAAATGTTTTGGACTATGACATGATTATTGTTTAACTTCATCTGATGTGTGTTGTTTGGGTCATAAGATTGAGTCTAGATGTCCTGCATGAGAAGTGTTCTTGTTCTTAAGTCCCGTATCTTTTTCATAACCATTTAACTCCGGTTTGGGACTCGTGGAGAGGTATTGTTAGTACTAACGAGTTGACACCCACACCCTTGATGTCGGTACGCCAGCTAAGACTGACTTAGCCATGGCGAACCCTTGGGTTAATAAAATCCGGTTGACTTGTGCTTGTGCTTGTGTTTGTACTTAGGGCATGTGCACCATTAGGTGTAATTATGGACTTATGTTGGTGTCTTGACTGCTTATACAAACACAAATGGTTGTACTTGACTTACACGACACTTATTTTGACTTATTAAACCTGCGAACTCACCAATGTATGTTGACCATTTCAAGCATGTCTTTTCAGGTAATAACGATGACTTCTAGTGACTAATAGAAGAGACTCTCCACCACTAGACATAGACGGTAACCGTCCTATTTTTCTCGTTTTTTTTTTCGTGTGACACTGTAGGACCGGTGAAAAGTGGTCAATGCAACAGTTTCACAGATATTTAGAGAGTATTAGAATACTTAACAGATCAAATAGGGAACCGGTTTATGATGAAACAAAGAACACAAGTAAAGAACAATAACAAAAACAAGATAATATGGTTTTCAAGAATGTTGTATATTGCTCTCAAGTTCTTACAAAAAGTTTTACAAAACTTACTTTTTTTAAAGTTACAAGTACTTGATATACTTTATACTATATCGTACAGCCAGCCATACTTTGAAGGCCAGCTGAAAACACTAATCTAGACAACAAGATCAATGTAGAGTTTAAAGACAGATTGCCTTTTGACTAGTGACTATGAAATGCCATAGCTCACATCATAATATATTACAAAAAGGATAAAAATACATAAGTAGAAAGTTACATATAAAATACCTTAATCTATAGTTTGACAAAAGTATGAACTTTTTATCAACTCATGTAAGTTGGTGAGTCTTCAGAGATGGCAGTTGAAAGTAGTTCAGCTTTTGTCAAAAGGTGATTCAGAAAAAGCATGTCTTCTCTGTTTTCGAAAGAAATCAGTCTTTGGCTTCGGAAGACTTTGTCTTTGAAGCTTCGGAAGACTTCATCTTTGGCTTCGGAAGATTTTGTATATTGGGTTCGGAAGATTTGATACTTCGCATAATTTACTGAGCTATATCAAATCTTCCGAAGTAACTTCCTTTTACTTTACATGTGCATGCTGAGAGCTCTTTGGTTGTATCAGCCTCTAAGTGTGATCTTTACAAACTCCCCCTAGGCTGATGCTACCAAAACTGAAGGAGAGCTTTGAAGCTTGATCTTCATCTGTTGACAGTCCTTATTAGAATCAAGACCATCCTTCATCATCAGTTGGTCAGGATTCCTCAGACTTTCAAAGTATCTCCTCATGTCATAGAGATCATGAAGAGGGAGTTCAAGTATGTTTTGCCAGAAATACACATCTTGACCACCTTGATCTCTAGTGACATACCATCTGTATAGGTTAGTAGCAAAAGCCCAAGACAGGATGGATCTCTCAGCAGCAAAGGGCTCTACAATAAGTGGACTTTGTTGAGCAGCCTCTTCTTGATCACCCTTAGGATGTTTTGACCCATCCTGAGGTGCAGAGGTGGATGCCTTGCACTTCTTTTTCTTCTTCTTCTTGTCCCTTCTGATGACCATCCTCTTGCTTTTTCTATACTTTAACTGAAAAGGCTGGCCTTGAGTGCCAAATGGTCGTTATTTGTTCTTATTAGTTGGGTCCTTTTCCTTCACAGATTCAGAACGAGAGGGATCAGGACCATGCTGTGAATCAGAAGATAAAGCTAGATGTGATGCAACATTAGGTCAAGGTTATGTTATCTCTTGGGGTTCAACCTTGACCTCAGCTTCAGGTGCAGCCTGACTTGGTGGAGAATGCAGGTCAACTAGCTCACCCCTTTAGATCTTCTGCTTGATCACTCTAATGTGCTCATCCATGGTGGATAGAGACATTGGACCAAGTCTCCTTCTGGAGAATCCATACAGCTTTAAGAATCTCACCATCTTCTGTCTATCAGTAGACTTCTTCTGATTTGCTTTGATGGTCACTCTTGACTTTGCAAACTCTTCCCTCATCTTTCTCTTAGAAGCTTTTTACTCTTTTAGCACTTCTTGCTCAAGCTGCTTGAGTTATTCGAATTCTATGTATTCATAGGATAAGGGAAGTAGGTTTATTGCCTGATAGAGGCCTGTGGCACTTAGGTAGGTTATCATGTTATGATTTGGGAAGTAGGTCTGCTGCCTGATAAAGGCCTGTGACACTCAGGTAGGTTATCATGTTTTGCCTGCTTGTTCCCTATCTACCTGAGTTTGTTACTCAGTAGCCACAGCCTCTGCCTCAGAGCTTTCTTGAACTGGGGAGTGGGTAGTAGCTATGTAGAGTCTTTTTCTTCTACTTTCTTCTTTGATTTTAAGGATCAATTCAGTATTCTCAACTTCCCTCCTCTCTTTTAGCACTTCCTTGTCAGCCAGTTCATTCAGTTCTTTTAAAGGAAGAGAGATGAGTTCATCGACATTGTAGTTCTTGGACCCCAGATAGTTTAACATGGCTGCCCTCAACTCATCTTCTTGAGTGCTTCGCCTGGGGCAACCGTGATAGCAGCTTTCATAAAGTCAGGGGTCCTACTTGAACTCTCTCCCCTTGCCTTCCTCTTCCTCTCTCTTTTCTGCTCCTCAATCTCCTCAGATGTCATTTTCCTCTTCCATTTGTTAGTCACTGGTCTGTGTGACTCAGGGGGAAGAGAGCTTTGGCCTTCATTGCTTGGTGTTGCACTTGAGCTCTTACCAGAGAAAGGCTGTGAGACACCTTCACCAGCTGGTGCCTCACTGAGGGTAATGGGTGTTGAAGCAGTTCCTGTCTCATGGTTCATAGGTTCAACTACTAGGCCTTCAGCCAAGGTTTCCCCTTTGAAGCTAATCTTAGGATCCGCCTCAGCATCCAGTTGACCAACAGTCTTGCGTGGTAGCCTCTGTGTATATAACTTGGATCTTTTTTTGAACTCTTCAAACACCCTTTCTTGGATTCTCTCAGCTAACCTTACAGCTTGACTGGATTGACTTGGGTTGGCAAGTGGAAAGTCAACTAGAGAGAAGCTCTCATAGTATCTTAAGTTGTGAAAGTTGAAAACTTCTTGCTATCCCTGAGACTAGAGATTGCCCTTGGTATACCCTTCTCAAACAGGCTTTGAACTGAGGAATCCACATCAATGTGGGCCTGAGGAGCTTGTTGAGTATGGACAACTGCAAGTGAGGTTGGTGAGTCCTCTATGTCCATACTCTAGGCAGAACTCTCAGGTACTGTGATTGTAGGTAGGAATTTCTCCTCCTTTTTGGTAGCATCACCCTTTTGCATAGGGGAGCTAAGGGTTAGGTCCACCACATCCAAAGGTTCTTGTGGATCTGGTTGAGTTTGCCTAACAGGTCACTCAGCTAAGTTGCCCTTGAGATAGGAGATCTCAAGTTGCTGGTCACTAACCTGTCTTTCTAAGGTAACCACCTGAGATTCCAAGTGATTTACACTTTGAAACTAAATAGGTGTAGATTTTTGACAGTTGTTACACCTTTAGTTGCAGACTCCCCTCATACTCATCAGAAGAATCATGGGCGGATGAGAGAATAGGACCAAATTCTTCTTCATCACCACCTGCTTGGGTTTCTTGGCTACTGGATTTCCTCTGTACATTGACAGCTTCAATAGAAGTGTCAATCGGCTGGGCTACCATGGTTGAGGTCTTAATTGTTGGGTTTAAAAACAAGTTTATCAGAGTCATTTTATCCATATAAAATGAAAAACACAGCGGATAAAGAGAGTAAAACTTATTACAGTTAATATATATAAACCATTTTATATATCTGTTAAAACCTGTAATGGATCGAATATGAAAACCATGCTTACAAACAACCATAGGATGTTTATAAGACTACCTCTCGTATGGGTTTGAGGAAGATAATCGATGAATGGCAGCTTCCAAAGAAGGACGCATCAAGCAAGTCTACCCTCAAGCCTCCAACAAACACCCGGTTGCTAGGATTTTCACACTTGAACGAATCTCTGTTCTTGGTTTTTTTTCTACCGATCGAGAGAAAAAAAAATAGAAAAATAAACGTGCACTTTTAAGTGTCTTGTAAGTTATTAGAGAGAGTGGTTGATTGCAATCATATATTACATGTCCTATGAAACTGAAATTTCAAACGAGGAGAGAGAGAAAAGTGGGAGGGGGCCAGCTCCTTGTCCCATCCGCATTTCTCAAACATTCACCCGCATTAGTAAATGCGGATGAATGGTCTCCTTCCGTATTTGTAAATGCGGATGAAGAAATTCCATCCGTATTCCAAAATGTACATCCGCGTTTGTAATTGCGGATGAGTAGTTTCATCAGCATTTCCTCAAATGCTCATCCGCATTAGTAAATGCAGACGATCAGTTTCCATTAGCATTTCCCCAAATGCACATCCGCATTAGCAAATGCAGATGAGGAACCTTCATCCGCATTAGTTAATACGGATGTGTAATCTTCATCCGCATTTCCTCAAAAGCACATCCGCATTATTAAATGCGGATGAGTAATTAAGAAATGCGGACAAAAGACTATATTGTTTCTCAACCATTTGAATAACAATATAAAATATTCTCTCTAAAATAAATTATCCATATAATTTATTTACAACACAAGTGCAAATATTTAGAAACCCAATTTCTAAATACTCTAAGTGTTAATATTTATTTATATGATCATATCATAAAATAAATATTGTAGGTGTTTGTCTAGCTTGTTATTGGGTATGACCCGACTTGGATCATAATGTACTAGCCATATCAATTCAATATGTGTCTTGGGCAGACCGCTTCCAATAATTTCCCACTTGCACAAGATACATAGAGGATTGATGCAAGTAGCAAATACCGCCTAACAACGGTTTACTACCCCTAATACGCATGACGAAGTGCCATTCAATAACATCATCTTCTTCAAGTCCCTTACTTGAAAATAATTTAGGTGAATCTATCATTTATCCTTTTGTCACAGATATCATGTTAAATCTAGAGACACAGAATGATCATTCCCTGTTGATTTAACTTTATCAGGCCTTAGACATCTTACTCTCAATGAATAAGAGGAACAAATTCCATCTTGACTACATACGTTTCTCACAATCACCTTGTATCACACCTGAAACTAGCCTTGTGTACTGTCCATATTTCAAAACAGTGAAGAACTAGGTCAAAGTATAATATTTGGTGAATATCAAAACCCAATATGTATCTCAGGTCGAAGGATACTATGATATTCGCTTTTACTCAAATTTACTTATGATCAATTACATAATTCCATGTAGTAACATTTGAGAGCGGGTCAGTCCAATATTTGTATCCCACAAATATCTATGAACTTTGGTAGCAACCTTTTGCTCTATATTCATAACTTATGAATATCCACCAATCCAAGTTCATAATATTTTTACCTTCATATTTGTTCCCACAAATATGACCGACTACGGACATTTATAATAATAAACATATTCATGGATCTAAACATGGTAAAATGGAACATAACTCATAGTATCATAATTATATATATGAGTCAAAATAACAACCGTTCCGTTATTTAAATACAAAATAGATCAAATCCAATCACTAGAATATCAAAGTCCTAAGGCACGAGTATGACTCTCAAGCTTTGGCCTTTCAAGGAGCTTCGTGAGTGGATCTGCACGGGGTGAACTTTACGAATACATATCTTTCCTTTTTCAACTTCATCCCTTATGTAGTTGAATCTCCGCTCAATGTGCCTTGTCTTTTGATGTGCACGGGGTTTCTTGATTTGAGCAATCGCACCCTCGTTATCACAAAAGATCTCTAGGGGGTCTTGAATGGTAGAGACTATCCCTAGATCGGCAATGAATTTCTTTAACCATTCAGCTTCTTGTGCTGCTAATGAAGCGACGATGTATTCCGATTCTGTAGTGGACAATGCTACCACATACTGTTTTGAACTCTTCCAGGACACAGCCCCTCCATTCATAATGAAGACATACCCCGATTATGATCGAGAATCATCTCGATCAGTTTGGAAACTCGCATTCGTGTAACCCTTTACAACGAGTTCCTCTTCACCAGATCCGTATATTAGAAACATATCATTAGTCCTCCTAAGGTATTTCAATATACTCTTAACAGCCATTCAATGGCTATTTCCTGGATTCTGCTGATATCTACTCGTCATGCTTAAAACGCATGACACGTCCGGTCTAGTACATATCATTGCATACATGATGGATCCTATAGAAGATGCATATGGGACTTCCTTCATCCTTTCTTTCTCATCCTTTGAGCTTGGACATTAAGATGCACTCAATATTGTCCCTCTTTGAACAGGTACCAGACCTTGCTTAGAGTTCTCCATCTTGAACCTTTTCAAGATTTTATCAATGTATGCACTTTGGTTTAAACCTATTAACCGCCTTGATCTATCCCTATAGATCTTTATTCCCAAAATATAGGCGGCTTCACCAAGATCTTTGATGGAAAAACAACTTCCAAGCCAGGTTTTAACACCTTCCATGGTTGGAATGTCATTTTCAAACAGTAGTATATCATCAGCATACAATACTAACTCCCACTAGCTTTCTTATACACACAAGCTTCATCAGCGTTCTTGATGAATCCAAATTTATTGATCTCTTTATCAAAACGTTGATTCCAAGTTTTCGATGCTTGTTGCAATCCATAGATTGATTTCTTTAACTTGCATACTTTATTAGGATGTTGTGGATCGACAAAACCATCGGGCTGAACCATATAGACATTCTCTTCGAGATGTCCATTAAGGAAAGCAGTTTTGACATCCATTTTCCAAATCTCATAGCCATAATATACGGCTATGGCAAATAATATCCTAATTGACTTTAGCATTGCCACAGGCGAGAAGGTCTCATCATAATCAAGCCTTTGAGTTTGAGTGAAACCTTTTGCTATAAGTCTTGCTTTATAAGTATCCAAGTTTCCATGCATATCGGTTTTCTTCTTGAAAACCCACTTACATCCAACTAGTTTGGAGTTAAGCGGTGGCACAACCAATTCCCATACTTGGTTGTCATACATGGATTGCATCTCTACGTTCATGGCTTCAAGCCACTTGTCACAATCAGAATTGGACATTGCATCATGGTACGTAGTTGGTTCATCTGAGTTAACTACATAGCATCCATTCATGAAAAATCCATATCATTCGGGTGGATAGCTAGTTCTACCAGATATGCGAACGTTTTGTGTGTATTGATCAACCAGTTGATCATTATCAACAACCTCTTGTTGATTGCTAATATCAACCAAACATGTATCGGCTTGTGGTTCTCGATCCTCATCAAGTTCCACTGTTCTATGGGTAGTTCCTTCCATAAGGAACTTAGTTTCCATGAACTCAGCCTTTTGAGCAATAAATACCTTTTGCTCTGTTGGATTATAGAAGTAATATCCCATGGAGTCTTTGGGATATCCTACAAAGATACACTTAGTGGATCTGCTTTCTAACTTGTTTAGGGTGTTCTGCTTAACATAAGCTTCACAACCCCATACTTTTAAATATGATAACTATAGAACTCTTCCATGCCATATTTCAAAAGGTGTCTTATCCACTTTCTTGGTTGGGGCCATATTCAGAATACGGGCAGCGGAGAGCAATGAGAAACCTCAAAATGATAGAGGCAGTGTGCATCTAGCCATCATAGATCGAACCATATCCAATAGGGTTCGATTTCTCCTTTCTGACTCACCATTATGTTGTGGTGTTCCGAGTGGAGCAAGCTGCGAGACAATCCCACAACTCCTAAGATGATCTTGAAAGGCATCACTAAGGTATTCACCTCCTCTATCCGAGTGAAGAACTTTGATTGTTTTGTTGAGTTGATTTTCTACTTCATTTTTGAAGATTTTGAACATTTCAAAAGCTTCATCTTTGTGTCTTAACAAGTAAACATAACCATAACGACTATAATCGTCGATAAAGGTAATGAAGTATCTTTCACCATTCCTTGTCATTACTTTAAAAGGACCACACACATCCGAATGTATGATTCCTAATAAATCTTTTGCCCTTTCATTAGTGCCACTAAAGGGTTCCTTGGTCATCTTTCCTTGTAAACAAGATTCACACTTATCAAATGAACTGTCTTTATTTGCTTCCAAAAGACCATTCTTTTGAAGTGTTTGAATGCGATTCTTGTTTATGTGACCAAGACAAAAATGCCAAAGATATGATTACTTAAAACCCATTTTAAGTTTCTTGGTGCTTGACTGGTATAATGAGTTATTAAAGGATGTGTCATCATGAACCACTTCATAAATACCATTAGAAGGCATAGCCTTAAAATAAAGTATATCATCCATAAAAACACAAATACCATTGTTTACAAACTTTAATACATAACCATATTGTTTTAGAAGGGAAACAAAAATTATATTCCTAGTAAAACTAGGAGCATACAAAATATTCTTCAAAATAACTTCCAAACCACTTAGAAGCTTCAAGATATAGTCTCCCTGGGCTTCGACATCAACTTTTGCTCCGTTGCCCATGTAGAGACCAGTATCTCCCTTCTTAAAATGTTTATTTCTTTTGAACCCCTGCTACGAATTGCAAATATGAGTTCCACATCCGGTATCCAATACCCATGTGTTTGAAGAAATAACATTAAGCTCAATATGGATCATGAAAGTTGTACCTGAGGTCTGCCCAACATCCCTCTTATTTCTCAACTCTTTGAGATAGGTTGGACAATTCCTCTTCCAATGTCCTATCTCACCACACTCAAAGCATGGATCGTTCTCCATAACCTTTGGCTTTTTAAGCTTCGGTTTGGGTGGTCCTGCTTTAGCTTTTCCCTTACCCTTCCCTTTGATATATCCCTTGCCTTGGGTTCGGGGTGATGTCTTTTCTTGTTGCCACCCTCATTGATCGTGAGAACTGGTAAAACCATTTTACCCATCCCTGCTTCGACTGTTTTGAGCATTGCATGAAGTTCCCCAATGCTCTTGTCCCATCCATTCATGTTATAATTCATGATAAACGTCTCAAACTTCTTGGTTAGACCATTGAGGATCAAATCCGTGGCCAAATCTTTTGAGAAGGAACAATTCAGCCTTTCGAGGCAATCAATGTGGCTTTTCATCTTCATCATATAAGATGACACCGATTGGGTTTCTTCCATTTGACATGCATGAAGTGCTCGAACAGTTTCGTATCGTTCTACCCTCGCTTGTTGAAGGAACATTTCCTTTAATTGGGTAATCATGTCGCATGCCCCATGAGGCAAGAAACTTGCACTGAATCCTCAGTGTGCTTAACCCAATCTTTGTAGGCATCATCATCATCAACGTTGGGTTCATCGGGAATAGGATCGTCCAACACATATGATTTCTTTTCTTGCTTGAGAACAATTCTCAAGTTTCGAAACCAATCCATGAAATTATTATGGTTGAGACGTTCCTTTTCCAGGATAGTTCTTAGTGACAGGTTATGGACGTTCAGGGAGGTAGCGTTGTTGTTTGCGGCCATTTCTACAATATTAACAAAGTTTAATTTTAGTATTTACAAAAATGAAAATTTAATTATTAATACTCTTTCATGTCTCATAGACAATTAATAATTAAAATTTAGAATCCAACGTTACTTTTAAATATTGATTAGGTGACCTTTATCCCATTATTTAAATTAACAAGGTAGTCAACATTTGTCAATTGCAACCCTTTGCAACTTCTAGTTTTATGGGATCAGTTAAACACATCAACACCATTGTACGCCATGCTTCGGTGACCCTATTCACATGGTTTCCAACTCAAGTCTTCCTACTTAGACACATGTGTGAGTTTACACATACAAGTGGTTAGGTGACCTTTATCCAATAAATATGTTAACCCCACCTCAAACACACAAGTTCCCTAAATGTGGTTAGATGACCTTTATCCCACAAAGAGTTCCCAAGTGATTTGAGTGTTGTATAAAAGGATGGTGTTAAACTTGTTTAAAAGGGATTTTGTTTCCATTAATTCTAGTTTTGAAAACATTTTGTACCTTACATTTGCATGCATTCAAATGCATGGTACATTAGTGAAACCAACTTTCAAAGCTCTTTTAATAAAACCCAATTTTATTGCGAAAACATTAACCTTTAATAAAACCATTTTATTACCCATGTTAATGTTTCCAAAAGAACCGTATAAAGCTTGTTGTTGATTTTAAATTGTTTAACAGTGCATATCCAAATATCACATAAACAATAAGATTAAATCAACCACATAAGCAACACATACAGAAACAAGTTCATAACCATAGCCAACTAATTTAACATCACTTGTTGATCGAAACAAGTGAGTTAATTAGGTCTTTCCAAAGGGTAAAAATGACACAACACTTGTGTAGGTGAACTCCCACTTGATCCCGCATCCAAATGCTTCAAGCATCCACTTTGTGTTGTATTTTTCCATTCGATTTGGGCTTCCGAATGGGCTTAAATTTCTGCACCAAACTCCTTTGGGCCTTCAAAATATGTTTTCGATTATTGGGCTTAAATCCCATTAAGAGCTATAAAGCCCTTTGGACTCAAAATTGGCCCAAACCCAAAACATCCTTGTTGCATCTTCTTTTACAAAATATATCCTAAATACATTTAGTAAAAGTAAAATGCAACTAATCTACATACCAAATTTTGAATACATCAAAATAATCAAATACATCATAACACATCCAAACACAAGGTCTCGGCTAGGTTATGAACATCAAAATACATATCCAAATATGTAAGCAAAAAACGAAGAGCTTCCCCTTGAAACACTGATTTTCGGTTAATGTATAAACAAACCGAATATCATGATTCTTGTCCAAAAAACTAAATCATCCAAATGATTAAATTTTTCAAGATTACAATATGCATGTAAAGTAGAATCTTGAAAAATTTAGGGGAACATTTGACCAAAACTCTCGGTCGGTTGGTGAATTAACAACAAGAAACTGAGATTTCAGTCCAGATGAAGCATGTATCCATATAACAGGCTCTTGTTGCCATTGATGGGTTGTGAAAAAGTTTATTAGAGTCATTTTATCCATATAAAATGAAAAACGCAACGGATAAAGAGAGTAAAACTTGTTACAGTTAATATATATAAACCTTTTTATATATCTGTTAAAACCCTTAATGGATCGATATATGAAAACTATGCTTACAAACAACCATAGGGTATTTAGAAGACTAACTCTCGTATGGGTTTGAGGAAGATAATCGATGAATGGTAGCTTCCAAAGAAGGACGCCTCAAGCAAGTCTACCCTCAAGCCTCCAACAAACACCCGGTTGCTAGGATTTTCACACTTGAATGAATCTCTGTTCTTGGTTTTTTTTTCTACCAATTGAGAGAAAAAAACAGAAAAACAGACGTGCACTTTTGAGTGTCTTGTAAGTTATCAGAGAGAGTGATTGATTGCAATCATATATTGCATGTCCTATGAAACTAAAATTTCAGACGAGGAGAGAGAGAAAAGTGGGCGGGGCCCAGCCCCTTGTCCCATCCGCATTTCTAAAACATTCACCCCCATTAGTAAATGTGGATGAATGGTCTCCTTGCGCATTTGTAAATAAGAATGAAGAAATTCCATCCGCATTTCCCAAATGTACATCAGCATTTGTAAATACGGATGAGTAGTTTTATCAGCATTTTCTCAAATGCTTATCCGCATTAGTAAATACGGACGATCAGTTTCCATCAGCATTTCCACAAATGCACAACTGCATTAGTAAATGCGGAGGAGGAACCTTCATCTGCATTAGTTAGTGCGGATGTGTAATCTTCATCAGTATTTCCTCAAAAGCACATCCGCATTAGTAAATGCGGATGAGTAATTAAGAAATGCGGACAAAAGACTATATTGTTGCTCAACCATTTGAATAACAATATAGAATACTCTCTCTAAAATAAACTATCCATATAACTTATTTACAATACAAGTGCAAATATTTAGAAACCCAATTTCTAAATACTCTAAGGTTAATATTTATTTATATAATCATATCATAAAATAAATATTATAGGTGTTTGTCTAGCTTGTTATTGGGTATGACCCAACTTGGATCATAACGTACTAGCCACATCAATTAAATGTGTGTCTTGGGCAGACCGTTTCCAACATTAATGATGTAGTCACTTGCAAAAGTGAGAGCCTCTTCCATATAGACCTCTTAAATAGGTTCAGGGAGGTCCACCTCAGTTGTGGGTGGATGATGTGGGCAAGATATGGGTGATTCAGGAGCACTTATCTCTCCTTGAGCAGGGGTGGAGAAGAGACTCATGGTACTCACTGAAACTCATATCCTCATCATCATAGAATTAGAGGTCTGGGATGGGTTGGGGTCACACCCTCAAAATCCGCGTGCGGGGTTTTACCGCGAGGCGCGTGACATACCAGGATCTCAGTCATTAGTTACCAAGAACGACTCTATATGATTAATAAACAAAACCAGAGTTAACGTTTAAAATACTGCGGAAGCGTTTTTAAAAC
Organism: Flaveria sonorensis; assembly: GCA_025506505.1. Lineage (NCBI taxonomy): Eukaryota > Viridiplantae > Streptophyta > Magnoliopsida > Asterales > Asteraceae > Flaveria > Flaveria sonorensis. The sequence continues at coordinate 22,307,114 of CM046424.1, forward strand.
CAGAAAACCCAAAACAAGTAGTATGTAAAGAGAATGCGCAAAACATACGCGTCCCAAACACAAATGTTTAATATGAAAATAATCCCAAATTTGTAAACAAACAAATGTAGACAACTCAACGATGCTGGTGTGCGTGCTCCTAGGCAACTGGGAACCTTAACCTGAGAATAGCATACTAAACAAGTCAACACATGGTTGGTGAGTTCAACAGTTTGCGTTAAAATATAAACCAATCAGCAGTTTCCAGAGCATAAGTAGTGTATTGCAATAGATAGCTAGTCTATTAACATAAAAATATTAACCATAGTGATTTCGCGATCGAAGCTGACTGTGTTACGTTTGTTGCCTCCCGTCACGACTTACCAGGTCGTGAAGAATATATGTTAGGACAAAATTGCACCCGTTTGACCTCGAGTCGCACAGGTGGGGCTCGTCAGACCCAGTAGTACTACCCAAAATTTCCCCGCTATTCAATATTAACAATCCGAAAGTGTGAGGACTTTCCATGGTAAACAACACTATATCAATATTATACACACTCATATATAAAGCGTTTGTGATCAACAGTATGCTATCTCCCCCAAAAGAGATTATGTAAAATGAGTGGGGCAAGAACTCACCTGATACGCGCAAGAATTAACTTAGAGCTTAACTTGAAAGAAAGAGGGAAAGACAACCTTCAAAGGTCACCTAGAATACAAGAGTACATAAGCACGTGTACACAAAATCAACATGAAACCCTAAGTGCTCTACAAACCAAGAGACTCAAGGTTTTAGAAAGACAAGACACATTTGACCCAGTTGACCCGTTGGTGACATTATAGGTGATAACTCGTTAATACTAACACAACAGCATATCATACATGTTCACATACAACTTGATTACATATAGCACTTCATTAACCACATGTACCAACTAGATCATCATACAACTAGATATCATACAAGTCATGCGAAACTCAACTATTATCATGCTCATAACCTCTAAAATGTTCATTCTTAATCAATCATCAATCCACAAAAGTCCTAGCTTACCAATATAACTCATACCATGATTTTTCCACTAACAGGCCAAAACAGGTAACAACCCAAATCAACATTCATACAACATAAACAACACATTTAGTCACCTTAGAAACCATCCATGAACACACTAGCATGATCCTAATATCCCAAATATGCTCAAATCATCCAATTCAAGGATTTGCACAATTAAAGTTTCCCTTTTGGGAAAGTTCATCCCAAATTCATCAAACTCACACTACATTCATGAATTCATCAATTATATACCAATTCAAGTCCATGACAACATCTAAACATGATCAACAACACCTAATCATCATGATTCATCAACATTCAACACCAAAAGTTACTATTTTTAGCAATGTATGAACTATAAGACATCTTCTTGATTTTAAATTGTTCATGTCATCAACCTAGCATCTAATCACCATCACAAACACATCCATAACATTCATACATCATCCAATCATCAATTCATGCAAAATAAAGTTACTATTATTAGTAACCTATGAACAACGAATCAAAATCATAGCTTTTTTGCAAAATCGACGTTAACCAATATGCATACAACCTAACTAGCATCATTACACCATCAAACAACCAACATTCAACATCCAATTTGATCCAAAATCACCTCAAACTCTCGGCCAAAGATGATCATATGAACAAACAACCAAAATCCAAACTTTCTTGCATAATCAACGTTAACTAGCATCAATACAACCTAACTAACATCATAACATCACCAACCAACCAAAAATTAACATTCAATTGCAGATTTTCGAACTTCGGCCACCATGAAAAACCATCAAAAACATGTAAAAATCTAACCTTTAAACGTGTAATGGCTTGCAATTGAAGGTTCTAACTTGTTGTATGCCTTGAAATCGGTCCAAAATCGAATGGAATTGCTTGTTCTTGATGAAAACCGAAGTGTGTGTGTGTGTTTGAAGGTGTCGCGGCCGAAAGAGGTGATTAGGGTTAGAGTTTTGATTTTATTTTATTTAATAATCCATAATTACCATTTTAACCCTTATAATTTGTATTTATAAAAATTAAGCTTTTACACACTCCTTTAAAATGTTTTTAACTAGAATAATAAACATATAAACTAGTAGTAGCAATTATATGTATTATCTTTACAAGCTACAAAATTTACAAAGTAAATACACACGTTTCCACGTTACGCGATAAAATTACTGTTAACATTTAAATCACATAAGCATAACTTAATAATCACATTGTTAACTTAATTATCATCAATTTAACATTACTGATTATTGTTAAGTCACCAACGTTCAACGACAACTAGTGTGTGTGCACGACACGTGTATGCAAGACTTAACGGAACAAACGGAGTTTGGTAACGGAAAATTACTAGGTGTCACATTATCCCCATGTTGAAAGAATTTTCGTCGCGAAAATTGCGTTACATGGTGAGTGTTCCATCACTGGTCTACTGCATTGGCATAAGGAAATCGAAATCGTGTGAGTTTTGGATGAGTTGTCACATCATCCCCATGTTGAAAGAAATTTCGTCCCGAAAATTAATTAGTACCTTCGTCGGCTGGCATCGTCCTTTCGAATAGCTGAGGGTACTTAAGCTTCATTTGGTCTTCACGTTCCCACGTGAATTCTGGTCCACGTCTCGAGTTCCAACGAACTTTGACAATGGGTATCTTGCTTTGCTTAAGCGTTTTCACCTCACGATCCATCACTTCGACAGGTTCCTCAATGAAACGTAACTGTTCGTCTACTTGAACTTCTTCCAGTGGTATGACCATCGTTTCATCCGTTAAACATTTCTTTAGATTTGAAACATGGAATACATCATGGATTCCACTCAATGAATCAGGTAAGGCTAGTCGATAGGCCACTGGACCAATTCTTTCCACTATCTCAAATGGTCCAACGTATCTCGGATTTAGCTTTCCTCGCTTACCAAACCGAACTACACCTTTCCATGGTGAGACTTTTAATAAAACCTTATCACCTATCTGAAATTCTAAGGGTTTCCGTTGCTTGTCAGCATAGCTTTTCTGTCTGTCTCGCGCTGCAGCCATGCGGTTTCTTATCTGAACAATCTTCTCAGTTGTCTCGTGTACTAACTCGGGACCCGTTAATTGACTATCACCAATTTCAGCCCAGCAAACTGGTGATCTACACTTTCTCCCATACAAAGCTTCAAAAGGTGCTGCCTTTATACTAGTGTGATAACTGTTGTTGTAATAAAATTCCACCAATGGTAGGTGAACTTCCCAGTTATTCCCGAAGTCAATCACACAAGCACGTAACATGTCCTCCAAAGTCTGTATAGTACGCTCGCTTTGACCATCAGTCTGTGGATGATAAGCAGTACTCATATCCAATCGCGTACCTAAAGCTTTCTGCAACGACTGCCAGAAGTGTGATGTGAAACGAGAATCGCGATCAGAAATGATTGAGGTCAGTACTCCATGCCTCGAAACGATCTCCTTCAGATAAAGTCGGGTTAACTTCTCCATCTTATCTGTTTCCTTTATCGCTAGGAAATGAGCAGACTTTGTTAATCTATCCACGATAACCCATATTGTATCACAACCTGTAGAAGTGCGAGGTAACTTAGTAATAAAATCCATTGATATTTGATCCCACTTCCACATAGGGATCTCGGGTTGTTGTAGTAGACCAGATGGTTTCTGATACTCCACTTTAACCTTCGAGCAGGTCAGACACTTGCTCACATAAGTAGCTACATCTGCTTTCATGTTAGGCCACCAATAGTGCGCCTTCAAATCGTGGTACATCTTGTCAGATCCAGGATGTATAGAATACTTGGACTTGTGAGCCTCACTCATCACCAAGTCTCTCAGATTTCCGTGTAGAGGTACCCATAGTCTATCCATGTAGTAACGAATTCCATCTGCTTTTACTTCCAATTGTTTTTCCATTCCCCTTAACGATTCAGACCCAATGTTTTTTGTTTTCAGAGCTTCCGTCTGAGCCTCTCGGATTTGTTCAGGTAATTGCGTACTAATCGTTAGTTGCAGACATCGAGGTTTAGCAGCCTCTTTTCTACTCAACGCATCAGCAACTACATTTGCTTTCCCCGGGTGGTACTTAATAGCACAATCATAGTCGTTTAACAATTCCACCCAGCGTCTTTGCCTCATGTTCAACTCCTTTTGCTCAAAGATGTGCTGAAGACTCTTGTGATCGGTGTAGATGGTGCATTTGGTACCGTACAAGTAATGTCTCCAGATCTTTAAGGCAAACACTACCGCACCCAGTTCCAAGTCATGGGTGGTATAGTTATTCTCATGAATCTTCAACTGTCTAGAGGCGTAAGCTATCACTTTATCCCGCTGCATCAAGACGCATCCAAGTCCTTGAATAGACGCAACGCAGTAGACTACGAAGTCATCACTACCATCCGGTAACGCTAATATTGGTGCGCTACACAATTTATGTTTCAGCAACTGAAAAGCAGATTCCTGACTCTCACCCCATTTGTACGTCGTTCCCTTGTGAGTCAAGGCTGTGAGAGGTTGTGCAATCTTAGAGAATCCTTCAATGAATCGTCGATAATATCCCGCTAATCCAAGGAATTGTCGTATCTCACTTGGTGTCTTAGGAACAGACCAATTCTTTATCGCTTCAATCTTAGCAGGATCAACATGTATTCCCTTCTCGTTGACAATATGACCCAAGAATTGTACCTCACGTATCCAGAAATCACACTTAGAAAACTTTTCGTACAGTTGTTCCTTTCTAAGTAATTCTAAGATTAAACGTAAGTGCTTCTCATGTTCTTCCTTGGTCCTTGAGTATATCAGTATGTCATCAATAAAGACGATAACAAACTGATCAAGATAGGGTTTGCACACGCGATTCATGAGGTCCATGAATACTGCTGGTGCATTCGTCAACCCAAATGGCATGACCAAAAATTCATAGTGACCATATCGTGTACGGAAGGCAGTTTTCGAGATGTCCTCTTCTCGAACTCTCAGCTGATGATACCCAGACCTCAGATCAATCTTAAAGTAATAGCTTGATCCTTGTAGTTGATCAAACAAATCATCGATACGAGGTAATGGATATCTATTCTTGATAGTAACCTTGTTCAGTTCCCTATAGTCAATGCACATTCGAAATGTACCATCCTTCTTCTTCACAAATAGAACTGGCGCTCCCCAGGGCGACGAACTTGGTCGGATGAACCCTTTATCCAACAACTCTTGTAGTTGGGCAGATAATTCCTGCAGTTCGTTCGGAGCTAATCGGTACGGTGCTCTCGCAATTGGAGCGGCTCCTGGAGTCAACTCAATCTGAAATTCAACTTGACGATGAGGCGGTAATCCAGGCAGGTCTTCCGGAAACACCTCAGGAAACTCACGAACTACGGGGATATCCTCTATCTTCTTTTCCTCGATCTGTTTATCTGTGATGAGTGCTAATATGGCTAGTCGACCCTTTCGTAACAACTTCTGTGCCTTCATAAACGAGATGATGCCTATCACCGCACCACTCCTATCACCTCTGACCGTAAGGACTTCTTCACCAATGGGAATCCGTATGATCTTCTCGTGGCATATGACTTCCGCCTGTTTATCGGAAAGCCAATCCATGCCTACTACCACATCGAAACTTCCTAGTGTAACAGGCATGAGATCTATGGTCAATGTATGACCAGCAAGCTCTATCTTGCAGTCTCTAAGAATATGCGTTACGTGAATCTGTGTGCCGTTAGCTAACTCCATGGTGTATTTAGATTCTAAGGCTGAGGGCATATCACTTAAAAGACTACAGAACCTAGTGGACACAAAACTTCTATCGGCTCCGGTATCGAATAATACGGAAGCAAAACAACCATTAACCGAAAATTTACCAGTTACTGTTGTAGGATCGTTTAGAGCCTCACCTGAGCCAATGATGAAGGCTCTTCCTTTGGTTCCATTGTTGTTTCCACCATTGTTGTTGCCATTACCATTGTTGTTTTTATTGTTGTTGCCATTGTTATTATTGTTGTTGTTCCCATTGTTGTTGTTGCCATTACCATTCCTCTTAAGCTGGGGACAGTTGCGTTTGTAATGGCCTTCTTTTCCGCACTCAAAACAACCTTTCGGAGTTTCTTGTGATTGTTGAGGCTTCTTCATCAGTTCACCCCGACAGTCTTTGGCTGCGTGACCAATCTTCCCACAACGTTGGCACTTGAAGTTATCACATCGACCCACATGGTGGTAGTTACACCGGTTGCACTTCGGCAGTCTTCCACCATACCCACCTGGTCCTTGATTTGAGGGAGTCGCCTGGTTGAAGCTTCGGTTGTTATCGAACTTCCGTTGCTGTTGCTGACTTTGCTGCTGTTGTTGAGGTTGAGATTGGCTGCTAGATGACGATCCCTTGTTGCTTGAACCATCCCACTTGCGTTTCTGGTCGGGCACGCTTGCCACCGCACCTCGTTTGGGTAACCGTCCTTGCTCAACTGCCTGGTCAGTCAGCCTGTGTGCTGTTCGGATAGCTTGCTGTATAGTAGTGGGGTTAGAGGCAGTTACCATACTTTGAATTTCGGGCACCAATCCCCGTATATAATGCTCCACCCTCTTGTGCATTTCATTCACCATCCCTGGGCATAAAGTGGCTAACTCATGAGTACGAGTCGTGTAGGCTTCAATTTCTGAGCCTTGCATTTTGAGTTGCCAGAACTCAATCTCCAGTTTCTGCACTTCATTTCGGGGGCAGTATTCTTCGGTCATAATTCCCTTGAACTTATCCCAAGGTAGTTCATTGGCCATGGCTTGACCCAGCATTTGTACCTGGGCATTCCACCAGGAAAGTGCTGCGCCTTCCAATGTCCCGGTGGCATACTTCACCTGATCAGCAGGCGGGCAGTTGCATTTCGCGAAGACAGACTCTGTCTTCTCAAACCACCTTACAAGCCCTACAGCTCCTTCCGTCCCGCTGTAGGTATGGGGTTTACAATTCATGAAGGACTTGTAGGTACATGGTGGTGGTCTTGTTTTGACAACCCAAATATTAGTCAGATATCCTAGACAAATAACTAGGATAATCAGTTTAACCTCTTGTCATCATTTACCTGCTGGTTGTCCCGGTTGGGCAACAGCCACTGCCGCCTGAACATGTTTGTTAATTAATGCCGCCAATTCCGCAGGCGTCATGTTTATGGCTCCGGCTCCACGGCCTCCGGCGCCACGTCCACGACCACGCCCACGTCCTCTTCCACGTGCGTCCATATTTCACTTTAAAAGTCACAATTACAATAATGAGTAACATCCAACACATTAATCTCATCAAGGTATAGTAAACAATAAGAAATAATGCATTCACCACTACCACAACATTTATAACAGAAATAATAATCAAAGATAAATAAATTGCAATTGAGTCACAAAATATTCCATCAATGTCAAAATTTAAGTTTGTCAGTTGGGTGGGAGACAACCCTTCCCACATAGGTTTCAAAGAAAAGAAACACTACATAGTCTAAGTCATTTAAAAGGTAGGATCAGTCCAGTACATCAGATCCGTCACTGTCCTCATCCATCTCTACTGGTTCTTCTTCGGGGGCTTCCTCGGGTTCCTCTTCTGGGTCTTCCTCATCAGGGTCCACCAAAGGTGCAGGGGCTTCAGCAACCTAAAGTGCTGCTAGTTGTGCCTCTAAATCAGCAAACCGATCATCGATCACAACGTTATGGTGATCTTGTGCGTCCATGCGCCCACTAAGTGCTACCACGTTGCCTGCCAGAGTATGATGTCCACCAATGGCCATCGAAAGTCGCTCCTGAAGCGTCTCTACCTGGAAACGCAGCTGACGCATCTCAGATCGTAATGCAGAGTTCTCATCAGTGAGTCCTCTAATCCGCTGTCGCTCTGTGTCCAGTGTGGCTACTAGGGCTGCAAATGCCTGCTCCAGAGGAATGCTCAAGGTAGGAAGTGTAGGCAAAGTAGAGGCGGTCGATGACCTAGTCCTAGGTCGTGTAGGTGCTACTGGTGGTATGCGTTCTCTATAAGCCATACGGTTTATGTAAGTGGGGTAGAAATCCCAGTTACGCGGAGGATCGAGCTCAGGAGGTATGAAAGGCTGATCCCAGTCTATCTCGCCAGGAGGATAAGGATGTCGAGGCCAGTTAAATCCCCTATCCGGTACGGGAGAAGTAGGAGGTGAATCAGATCGTGCAGGTCTCTTGCCTAAATTTCTGGACGACGATGCCATGCTGCGAAGTACGTGTTGCGTATACCAATGAGTATACAGTAAGGAGAGTAAACGATGAGTAACTAACAACTGTGCGGTTATAGTCTAGTGTGTGTATGCAACCTAGTTCCCTATAACCAATGGCTCTGATACCAATCTGTCACACCCTCAAAATCCGCGTGCGGGGTTTTACCGCGAGGCGCGTGACATACCAGGATCTCAGTCATTAGTTACCAAGAACGACTCTATATGATTAATAAACAAAACCAGAGTTAACGTTTAAAATACTGCGGAAGCGTTTTTAAAACCAGAAAACCCAAAACAAGTAGTATGTAAAGAGAATGCGCAAAACATACGCGTCCCAAACACAAATGTTTAATATGAAAATAATCCCAAATTTGTAAACAAACAAATGTAGACAACTCAACGATGCTGGTGTGCGTGCTCCTAGGCAACTGGCAACCTTAACCTGAGAATAGCATACTAAACAAGTCAACACATGGTTGGTGAGTTCAACAGTTTGCGTTAAAATATAAACCAATCAACAGTTTCTAGAGCATAAGTAGTGTATTGCAATAGATAGCTAGTCTATTAACATAAAAATATTAACCATAGTGATTTCGCTATCGAAGCTGACTGTGTTACGTTTGTTGCCTCCCGTCACGACTTACCAGGTCGTGACGAATATATGTTAGGACAAAATTGCACCCGTTTGACCTTGAGTCGCATAGGTGGGGCTCGTCAGACCCAGTAGTACTACCCAAAATTTCCCCGCTATTCAATATTAACAATCCGAAAGTGTGAGGACTTTCCATGGTAAACAGCACTATATCAATATTATACACACTCATATATAAAGCGTTTGTGATCAACAGTATGCTATCTCCCCTAAAAGAGATTATGTAAAATGAGTGGGGCAAGAACTCACCTGATACGCGCAAGAATTAACTTAGAGCTTAACTTGAAAGAAAGAGGGAAAGACAACCTTCAAAGGTCACCTAGAATACAAGAGTACATAAGCACGTGTACACAAAATCAACATGAAACCCTAAGTGCTCTACAAACCAAGAGACTCAAGGTTTTAGAAAGACAAGACACATTTGACCCAGTTGACCCGTTGGTGACATTATAGGTGATAACTCGTTAATACTAACACAACAGCATATCATACATGTTCACATACAACTTGATTACATATAGCACTTCATTAACCACATGTACCAACTAGATCATCATACAACTAGATATCATACAAGTCATGCGAAACTCAACTATTATCATGCTCATAACCTCTAAAATGTTCATTCTTAATCAATCATCAATCCACAAAAGTCCTAGCTTACCTATATAACTCATACCATGATTTTTCCACTAACAGGCCAAAACAGGTAACAACCCAAATCAACATTCATACAACATAAACAACACATTTAGTCACCTTAGAAACCATCCATGAACACACTAGCATGATCCTAATATCCCAAACATGCTCAAATCATCCAATTCAAGGATTTGCACAATTAAAGTTTCCCTTTTGGGAAAGTTCATCCCAAATTCATCAAACTCACACTACATTCAAGAATTCATCAATTATATACCAATTCAAGTCCATGACAACATCTAAACATGATCAACAACACCTAATCATCATGATTCATCAACATTCAACACCAAAAGTTACTATTTTTAGCAATGTATGAACTATAAGACATCTTCTTGATTTTAAATTGTTCATGTCATCAACCTAGCATCTAATCACCATCACAAACACATCCATAACATTCATACATTATCCAATCATCAATTCATGCAAAATAAAGTTACTATTATTAGTAACCTATGAACAACGTATCAAAATCATAGCTTTCTTGCAAAATCGACGTTAACCAACATGCATACAACCTAACTAGCATCATTACAACATCAAACAACCAACATTCAACATCCAATTTGATCCAAAATCGCCTCAAACTCTCGGCCAAAGATGATCATATGAACAAACAACCAAAATCCAAACTTTCTTGCATAATCAACGTTAACTAGCATCAATACAACCTAACTAACATCATAACATCACCAAACAACCAAGAATTTACATTCAATTGCAGATTTTCGAACTAGGGTTCGGCCACCATGAAAAACCATCAAAAACATGTAAAAATCTAACCTTTAAACGTGTAATGGCTTGCAATTGAAGGTTCTAACTTGTTGTATGCCTTGAAATCGGTCCAAAATCGAATGGAATTGCTTGTTCTTGATGAAAACCGAAGTGTGTGTGTGTGTTTGAAGGTGTCGCGGCCGAAAGAGGTGATTAGGGTTAGAGTTTTGATTTTATTTTATTTAATAATCCATAATTACCCTTTTTACCCTTATAATTTGTATTTTATAAAAATTAAGCTTTTACACACTCCTTTAAAATATTTTTAACTAGAATAATAAACATATAAACTAGTAGTAGCAATTATATGTATTATCTTTACAAGCTACAAAATTTACAAAGTAAATACACACGTTTCCACGTTACGCGATAAAATTACAGTTAACATTTAAATCACATAAGCATAACTTAATAATCACATTGTTAACTTAATTATCATCAATTTAACATTACTGATTATTGTTAAGTCACCAACGTTCAACGACAACTAGTGTGTGTGCACGACACGTGTATGCAAGACTTAACGGAACAAACGGAGTTTGGTAACGGAAAATTACCAGGTGTCATAGTTGGTTTAGATCTAACGGCTGGGGATGACAGCTTTTCTTTAAAGGTTGATCACTTGAGTTTTGAGACTCAGAGTGAAGGCTTAGGGCTAGGGTAATGAGCTCATTAGGCTGTGCATGAGGAACTTCAGCACTGATCAAAGAGATGATGGGAGTGGTCTGCTCATTAGGAGAAGTGGGAGCTCTTGTTTCCACTTCCTCATGTATGGGTGAACGATAAGGGCCTGCTCAATCTGAATATACTAAGCAGGGGTTCGCTTGGATTTGCTGGTGTAGGTGATGGTGATTTGGGGCTGTGCAGGTGGTACAGATGTAGAATGTGTGGTTTCAACATTAGCTAGTGCTGCCAAGTTGTCAACTTGAGCAATGAGGTAGTTTTATATATATATAAGAAGCGACAAACATCTGAGAAACCTGGATCTTTCTCAGATGATAACAGAGCAGCTTGATTATGTTGCCTGTGTAGATGCATGGAAAAATCTGGTTGGTTTCGGGGATCAGGGTTGGCCATTTTGAGTAGCTTATAAGTGAAGAAAGCTAAGAACAAAGTTAGTTTGTGGGTGAATTTAGGGTTTGAACTTTTGCAGATGAAGAGAAAGGTGAAAGAGAGGGAATCGTTGTACGAATATATATATGGGTGAGGTTATTCTACAAAGTGTATTTTTGCTACAAAGTGTGAGAAGACACAATGAGGCTAAAAAAGTCACAAAAAAAATTATATCTCACAATCTAAATCGAATTTCAAAAAAGTACTTCGGAGTCTCTGTTCCTCTCGTCGTCCTCTTTCAGAAAAAAAATAAAAAATAAAATAAAATAATTTCATTGTGTCTTTTATGACACAACGACGTCATTGTGTCTTTCATAATGACACAATGATGTCATTGTGTTTTTCATAAATTACACAATAAAAAAACGTTAATTTTTTTTATTTTTTATTTTTTGTTTATTTTTTTCTTAGTGAGGACGGCTAGGGGAACAAAAGCTCGGAATTACTTTTTTGAAATTCGATTTAGATTGTGAGATATAATTTTTTTATGACTTTTTTTGACTTATTGTATCTTCTTACACTTTGTAACAAAAATACACTTTGTATTTGAACCTATTTTTATATATATATGGTAATGATTTGAGACAAAGTTAATGCAAAAGGGTAAACTTTGAAATCCGAATATCGGTCACACCTTTGAAAAAGTGCCCAGAAAGGTAGTTTTCTTGAAAGTTTAAAATCTTCTGAAGGTAATTTGTATTCGGAATGTTTGAGAAAAACTTCCGAAGCCAATTTGACTTCGGAAGATATTCCTTAACTTTACAAGAATTTGCTTCGGAAGAAAAAACCTTAGAGTATAAGTACTTAGTGATAGATTTAAGCTTACAGAAGATATATTTGAATTTCTTCCAAAGGTAAATTTCTCAGAAGTATTATTTGTGTTGAAGACATAATTTTCTTCTGAAGACAACTTGATGTCTTTCGAAGGAAAACATATCTAAAATTCTCAAAATTCTAAGGAATAACATTTTGAAAAGTTTCTTTCGAAGTAAACTGGCTTATATAGGTGATGATATAAACAACTTAAGACACATATGTTTGAAAATAATCTTGAAATTAATTTATAAAAATCTACTCAAAGTTAATTATTCTAATAGCTGATACAAGATACTTAAATCTCTATTCATCAAAAGCTTTTGTGAACAGATAAGCATATTGTTCATTTTATTAATCCTTTTTCAAAGTTATCTCTTATCAAATGATACCTGATGTTGATGTGCTTTGTCTTTGAGTGTTGCATAAGATTCTCTATAATAGAGATAGCACTGTTATTATCTATGTGGATGGGAGTTTCTTTGAAGTTGAATCAATAGTCCAACATCTGATTCTGAATCCAAAGCACTAGAGCACAGCAGCTTGCAGCAACAATGTATTTAGCTGCAGCGATTGATGCAGACACACAGGATTGTTTCTAGTATTGCCATAAGACTATCTTTCCACCAAGGAATACAGATTGAAGTTAGAATTCTTTAGATATGAAAGGTACAGTTTGGGAGTACCTTTGAGATATCTAAAAATCCTTTTAACAGCAACCGAGTATGACATCTTAGGGTTGTCTTGATATCTTGCACAAATACATGTAGCAAACATGATATCAGGCCTGCTGACTGTGAGGTACATAAGAGACCCAATCATAGCTCGGTAGAGATGTTCATCAACACACTCCCCCTCAAGATCAGGTACTAGGGAGTGGTTTCTAGCTATAGGTGTCTTAGCAACCTTGCACTCAGTCAGATGAAATCTGGTAAGTATGTCTTGCACACACTTTGACTGGTTTATGAAGATGCCATTGTCAACCTGTTTCACTTGAATTCTAAAAAGAAATTAAGTTCCCCCATGGCACTCATTTCAAATCTATTATTCATCAGCTTCTCAAAGTCTGTGCAGAGCTTTGGATTAGTTGACCCAAAGATGATGTCATCTACATAAACTTGAACCAACATCAACTCATTTTTTTTCCTTTAATGAAGAGTGTTCCATCAATAGTACCCCTCTTATATCCATGCTGACAGAGGTATTGTGATAGTGTCTCATACCACTTTCTTGGATCCTGATGCAGCCCATAGAGAGCTTCGTCAAGCTTGCAGACATAATCAGAATGATTTGGGTCTACAAAGATAGGTGGTTGTTTAACGCACACTTCCTCATCAATCACCCCATATAAGAAGGCAGACTTGACATCAAGTTGGTAGACCTTGAAATCCTTGGGAAGAGTATTCAATAAAATATCCATCGTCTGATTTCTCAGCAATTTTGGCTATTTGATCTTTGGTATTCAAGATGATGCAAGGACATACAAATGATCTGAGGAAACCAATGACAGGTCTTCTTTCATGCCTCAGCTCATAAGAGTCTTACCATGAGTCTTGACTACTAAAACTCTATTCTGCACATAGCAGGTAGTGTTTAATGCCTCTGCCTAGAAGGTGATGGGTAGTTTAGAGTCGGATAACATGGTTCTTGCAGCTTCAATAAGTGTCTGTTTCTCCTTTCAGTAACACCATTTTGCTGAGGAGTTCTGGGAGCACTATATTGTCTTGTAATACCTTTCTCATCACAAAATATATCAAGAATTTGGTTCTTGAATTCAGTTTCTTGATCACATCTTATAATTTTGACCTTGCGATCATATTGATTCTCAATTTTCAGGATGAAGCTTTTCAAGATCTCAAGGGTCTCATCCTTAGTTCTAAGAAAAAGATCCAAGTGTATCTTGTGAAGTCATCTATGATCACCACCTAGACTCATTACACTGGTGAGGCCAAAGAGATCCATATGTAATAAGTGTAGGGGAGTAGTGATGGAGTTTATTTTCTTTGACTTGTGAGACACTTTGTGTTGTTTCCCTTTAAGACATGCAACACAATGGACATCACTTGTAAACTCTTCCTTTGGCATTCTAGTTACCAAATCATTCTTAATTAATTTATTCATGTTTAAGTTTACATGGCACATTCTTTTATGCTAGAGGAAAGACTCATCACTATTTGCTTTAGATAGAAAGCAAGAAACCTCTCCTGATGGAGATGTTTCCTGCAAATCCGTCTTGTACATGTTCCCTTTCATGGGGGCTCTGAGCAGGATATGCTTTTGAGTAATAACCACCCCAGGCTTGAGAACAATACACTCATGCTCAGTAAAGAGCATGTTATGTCTCTGATCATAAAATTAGGATACACTCAAGAGATTGTACCCAAGCTTCTTAACATAGTTTACCTTCTCAATGCTGAGCTTACCATTTGTGACCCTGCCCCTTCCAGTAATGTAGCCACCTGATTCTCCTCTAAAAGCAACTGGCCCTCCGTTAATCTTTTCAAAATTCTGAAGCAAAGTGCCATTGCCTGTCATATGCCTAGAACAACCACTATTAATGATCCACACATTTCCGTTGGTCTTTAGCTATTCCTGCACATAAAGAGATGGTTAGTTATATTTGGAAATTCAAGCCTTATTGGTCTTGGGCTTGTCAAGATGACATGAAGATAATGCAATAGTAATTGATCCTATATGCAAGCTCTGAGGATCATTTGTTGTTGTTAATGAAGAACTTTCACTCACATGGCCTTATTTCATCTTCCACACCATCTTTGGAAGACTAGATGAGGCCTTCAATACTTCGGAAGGTTTGATGACTTCGGAAGTTTTGGAGATTGGATCTTCGGAAGCTTTTACATCCACTGCAGCAGATATCAGTACTTCGGAAGCATTTCTTTCTTTCGAGACCAAATTTTCCTCTAAGGGTAAGTTTTCACTTATATTTTCCTTCACTTTGGAGCTTTTAGAAAGAAGAGATTTTTCTTCCGAAGCTATCTTCTTGTTATTGTCAGAAGTTTTCTTTTTGATCATGTGGATAATACTTTTGGGATTGTAGATGCGATCCTTGGCAAAGTGAGAGGTACTACCACACATGATGCATTTAACTTGCATACTTCTGAGAGTCTTCCTATGAGTAAGAGGATGAGCTTGATCTCTTCCCACTTCCTTCTTCATCTTCTTAGATGATACAGAAGGCTTCTTGGGGTGAGGCTTGCTTTTAGAACTGGATGGTTCAGGCAGCGCAACAGTGGTGTAGATTTGTTCAGCATTCTTCTCTTGATCAGGATGATTTGGACATGAACTAGGACTTCTGGTACTAGAGTCCATGGTTGAGTATTCAGTCTTCACCACTTCAAGTCCAGCAGAAATGAAAACTTGCTTTTGCTTGGAGTTGGAAGTGGCTTTGATCTCTTAAGCTTTCTTTGATTTTGTTTTGGCTGCCCTTATCAAGTTCTTCCTTGCAGACTTGGCCATCCCTGGTTCCTTCTTCTTTTTAGGAGAATAGTGACCCTTCTTAGGATAACCCTTTTCACTCACTTTAGATGCATCCTTTATTATATCCTCTACATCTTCATCCTTCTCTTGGACAGGATCAATAGGAGGCATCTCATCTTGATAAGTTTCATACCTTGGAGATCTAATAGATAGGAGTGTGTGTGGAGGAGCTATCTTACTTGACCCTAGTCCTTGCCTATTTTGATAAAAAATCTTTGCATGCAAGGATGAGGATATTATGTTCTTGAATGTTTACTCTTCAAAAACACGTTTGTCTTCCTTGGCTTTGCTGATCATAAGCTCAGCCTGGCATTCAGTTAACTTGGTTATGAGATCTTTGATTTGAGTGTGTTTGTATGCTCATGCTTAAGAGTAGAAAGGTTTTCTCTAAATCTTCAATTTTAAGTTTATAATCATTTTCTACTCTTTTAAAGTCAGCTTTTAAAAGTTTAAGGACTTAAGATCAGATCTCACTTTCAAGTTGTAGGACCTGTACATGTTAACTTTAGCAATGCATTCAGGAGTACAAAGATATTCTAATACCTTGGCTTCTTCATGAACAACCATCAATGCTTGGTTTGGAGAAGCATCTTCTACCTGAAAGCTCCAATCAAAGCCTCATTCTTCAACAGTAACAACAACATGTTGTTTTGGTTGGCTTGGCTTCTCAGTTTTAGGAGTTGCATCTGTGTAGTTTGTCTGGATTGTGCTTGGCCACCATTTGTTCTTGGTGCCTTGCACTACCTAGAAAAGTGTCCTCTTTGGTTACAGTTATAACACTTCACTTTGCTTTTATCCAGGCCAAACTTTCCACTGGCCATATTGCTTGGGAACTTCCTTCCTGTTCTTTTGTAAAATTTCTTGGCTCTATGAGTGAGAAGAGCCATCTGCTGGACTATCTCTTATCTGGATGGATACAATCCAAGTCTTCAAGAGTGAAGAGAAAGTTACCACAAATTTCATCAGTAGACACAAAGGCTTGAGCAGAGGTTGTCTCTTGGAATGGAATTCCTTGGATGTAGCTCTCCCTTGGTGTCTTATGAAAGGTGCTGAAAGGACCCTGTTGTGAGTTGTCAGGATAGCAGATAAGATGATGCTATGGTTCTCTACTATCCCTTTCAACCATATGAATGGCTGAACTCTGCTAATTATTGGAAGAGATTCTTGATAGATTTTGCATGTTCATCTTCATCTAGTAGCCACTAAGGATACCATACAACTATGTGAGAGTAAGAGTAGAGAGGTTTTCAGTTCTCTTAATGGCCACATAGTAGTGAGTCCATTTTCTGGGAATAAAGAACATGAACTTCCTGATAATGTCCCTATTCTCAAGTTTTACTCCAACATCCATTAGAGTATCCATAATCTCAACATACCTGAAGTATTATGAGTCATGGTTTCACCTATCTTGTAGGTGAAGTTCTTAAACTGCTGCTTCATGAGGTCTTCTTGTTTTCCTTAGCTTCCTAAGACCCCTCATACATAAGCGTAAGTGCATCCTAGAGCTGCTTCACTTCTTGAAGCCTCTGTAGATAGAGTTTGGAAGAGCAGTTTGGAGAGCGGTCATGACTTTCTGATCTATATCAATTTTCTTCCAATCTTCCTCAAAATAGTCAGCCATTTCCTTTGGAATCATCTCACCTCCAGCAGTGGCTGAAGAGGTGCTTGGGATATGAGGTCCTTTAACAACAGATCTCCACATCCTGTTGAGACTTGATGAACCCTTTCATACGTTGGCACCAAGTATCAAAGTCATCAGGAGTGATCAGTGGAGACTTTTTCATGGTAGCGGTTTCTATATCAGCCTTTGAGATAGCTGTCATTTGAGTTGGTAAGTGTTTTATAAAACTGAATAGATCTAAGATGGTGAGATCTTACAATCAAGAGCCTGAAAAGTTCTGATACCAAATGTATGACCTGTGAAGGGAGGTCAATGCAACAGTTTCATAGATATTTGAAGAGTGTTAGAACACTTAACAGATCAAATAGGGAACCAGTTTATGATGAAACAAAGAACACAAGTAAAGAACAAGAACAAGAACAAGAACAAGATAATACGGTTTTTAAGAATGTTGTATATTGCTCTCAAGTTCTTACAAAAGTGTTACAAAACTTACTTTTTCTTAAAGGTACAAGTACTTGTGATACTTATACTACATCCTACAGCCGGCCATACTTTGGAGGCTAGCTGTAAACACTAATCTAGACAACAAGATCAATGTAGAGTCAAAAGGCAGATTGCCTTTTGACTAGTGACTATGACATGCCATAGCTCTTATCCTAATATATTATAAAAAGGATAAAAGTACATAAATAGAAAGTTATAGACAAAAGACCTTAATCTACAGTTTGACAAAAGTATGGATTTTCATCAACTCATATAAGTTGGTGAGTATTCAAAGATGGTAGCGGAAAGTAGTTCAGCTTTTGTCAAAAGGTGATTCAGAAAAAGCATGTCTTCTCTGTCTTCAGAAGAAATCAGTCTTTGGCTTCGGAAGACTTTGTCTTTGAAGATTCGGAAGACTTCATCTTTGGCTTTGGAAGATTTGGTCTTTTGGTTTCGGAAGATGTGATACTTAGCATAATTCATTGAGTTATATTAAATCCTCCGAAGTAACTTCCTTGTACTTCACATGTGCATGCTGAAAGCTCTTTGGTTGCATCAGCCTCTAAGTGTGATGCTTACAGACACCTTTAGTCCCACATTAGTCTTTCTCATTTCTCCTATTTTTCCCAGTTTTCCGTTTTACGTGGTGTCGTCCAAGTTTTTTTCCCTTTCTCTTTTTCTTTAAACAAAAGGTTCAAAAGTGGGTGCTGGTACCAGTGGATCCCATTTAAAATTCACCATCTAGAGGCACAAGTAAAGGGTCCCGGGCGTGGTGTTCCCACCCAACCTCGTTTTTTCCCGAGCTCTCCCCGATTAATTCTCGGCCGCGGTCCATCCCCTCTTAGTAGGGGTGTAAATGAGCCGATCCGAGCCCGAGCTCGCTAAGGCTCGAGCTCGGCTCGTTTTAAATTTAGAAAGCTCGAGCTCAGCTTGTTTGTAGTTTTATTTCTAAAACTCGAGCGCGACTCGTTAGAAAGTTTCAAGCTCAAGCTCGGCTAATGTATTTTAATTTTTTTATAATTACATTTATATTTATATATAATCATTACTTATTATATATAACACAATATATATAATTGTATTAGTAATATAAATATATATTTAATATGTTTAAAAATTATATAAACTAAAAGCTCGTTTAGGCTCGCGAGCCGACTCGAGCTCGATATCTAATGCTCAGTCGTGAGCTAATTTAGTAAACGAGTCATAATATGAGCTTAGAGTCGGGTTCGGACTCGTTTAAGCTCGGATTAATTCGAGTCGATCCCGAGTAACTTATGAGCTGACTTAACTCATTTACATCCCCTACCTCTTAGACAATTTATTTTTTTGTTTGTTGGTTTATTATGTTTGGGTTGATTTGTACTTTGGTTGGGCAAATATTTAACTTCATTTGATATTAAAAACTTTTTAATATTCTTTATAAACTCGTTACTAACTATTTAATATTTATTTTATTTACATGTGTTATGCATGTATTTATAGTATAGCATAATAGTATATGGTTTTTAAAGTATATCGGAGTCGAGTGAAAATAAATTATCAATTTTAAAGGATGGATAATGTTTAAAATTGTAATAAAAACCACAAACACTTGAATCCTTTCGAACAAAATGGTGGATTAGTTTTTCTGATCGCATTAACTCACAACAATCAAGACTTTTACCAATATGACCAACTACTAAATGTTGACTTTTACCAATTTGACCAACTACTAAATGTTGAGTTTACTTAACGAAAATCAATAAATTAAATAACTTTTCGTATACGTAAAAATCTATACTTATTAATAAAATAACATCTTTAGTGCCACGTGTCTTTTTATTATGTCTTCATTCTTTTGATTTCCCGCCTAAAAATATATCTATCCTTATTATTAGTCATAATTCATTTGAACAAAATCAATTATTACTATAGTTACAAAGGGAGTTTTTTCCTTAAATAGTGTATATAGAAAATTTATTTATTAAAATAGGTGTTTAAGGAAGTGTTTTTTTCCACTATAATGGTATTGGTTAAATTTATTTCATATTAAAATAATATTATTAAATGAGTCGAGTGCAAAGGTTAATAAAATTGTAAAACCATTTGATTTATATGTCGTAATTAAAAACAAAAACTTTTCTAAAACTTATTTTGGTTTTTTTAATTCACTCAGACTTAATTTTAAATCGTCTTTTCATATAGAAAACTTGAATTTTCTTTCACTATAATTTTATTTCAATTTCACACAAAAGTAGGCACATTTGTTTTTTTAATTCTTTTTAAAAATATGTATTTTTAAAAAATGTTTTTAAGTAGCTTAAAAGATGTAATAAGAAAAAGAGTAAATTACAAATATTGTCCTTTAAGTATTATCAAAATTACTGATCTTGTCCTTAAACTTTGATATTACATTGAGCGTCCTTTATTTAAAAATTTGTTACGTTTTATGTCCTTTACACTAACTGAAGTTCTGTTAAGTTTTTATTAAATGATATTTTTACCCTTAATCTTTAAAGAACGAAATATGTAATTTATATTTTTCTTCTTTCTCCTTTCAATTCTCATCATTTTTATTCAAACTATACAAACTTATTTTAAATATTATTGATTGATTAATTTTATTTTTTTATAAAATATAAAGTTGTTTATAGAACTTTAGTTTATTATAATCTTTTTATTTGTTTGGTTTAGTAATTTACTTCTTTAAAGTTTTAATTAAATAAGTCACATAATTTTTTTTTTGTGATGAACGAAGTTATTTAAAATTATATCTTTTATTTTTTTTTATTTTGAAGTTTTAGTTCAAAGGTAAACCAATTAAATTTTAGAATATTATGCTATCAACTTTAAACTAAAACCACAAAATCAGAAAATAAAATTTAAAAGATCTGGTTTTAAATTACTTTATTCTTTATAACTGTTATGTAACTTATTTAATTAAAATTTTAACAACTTCAACTTATTAAAAATTTAGTTAACACCACACTATCAAACTTATCCAAAATTATCATCGTAACATCTCATGAAACATACAATAATTCAAAAAAACATACCATGTCTAAAAAATAATCATTATATACACATAGTTAATTATTTATTACCTGAAATATGTCTTAAATCATACTATGATTCAAAAAACAACATGGAGAACACTTAGAAGCTTCTTGACGTTATGATGTCACCCAAAATATGGTAGCTCTGTTTTTATAGATATAAATGAATAATGTTGGAATTATTTATGTTTGATTTAATGTTTAATGGTTAGTTATGTTTATGTTTATGCTTTAATTATTATAATTTATTAATTCACGTAATTTTTGAGTTAGTTTTTGTTTTTAGTTTAAAAAAATTCTAAGTTCTCTAAATTTTATAGATTTTACTAAAAAGTAAATAACTAAACTGAACATTATAATAAATAAAAGTTCTATAAATATAATTATATTTTATAAAATATAAAAATTAATTATCAATAATATTTAAAATAAGTTTGTATAAAAAAGATAAGAATTGAAAAAGAGAAAGAAGAAAAGTATAAATTACATATTTCGTCTTTTAAAGAACAAGGGCAAAAATATCATTTAATAGAAACTTAACAGAAAAAGTTAACTTCAGTTAGTATAAAGGATAAAAAACGTAATAAATTTTCAAATAAAGGACACTCGATGTAATTATCAAATTTTAAGGACAAAATCCATAGTTTTAGTAATACTTAAAGGACGATATTTGTAATTTACTCTAAGAAAAACTATTTTTAACTCATTACAAAGGGCATTTTTGATAGTTTTACCCCAAATCACGTTATGTTTCAAGTTTAACTCACCGATCATTTTATGTCTTTATTGATTTATTTAATATCATTCACACCTCAAGTTTTAAATCATAATAGCTCTTCTGCAAAGTCTAAATTCAATGCTCATATATACAAATCTCGATTGCAACAGTAGAAATGGTTCGTACGATTCAAAGATTTTGATTTTGATTTTGATTTTGATTTCAAGATAAACTTTAGTATTTTGGTTTTTTACATCAATTTTACTTATTTATGTTTTTGTTTATAAAAGCATGAAACTTTGATTTAGTTTTAGTTTATGTAAGTATGAAACTGATTTATGTTTTTGATCAACAAAAAGAGAAAATTACATATATGGTCCCTGTGGTTTAATCAAATTGCATGTTTGGTCTCCAAACTTAAAAATTACAAAGATAGTCCAAACTTTTATATAATCATTGCATGTTTGGTCCGTGGTATCAATTCAAGCTCTAGATTGCATTAGCTCAAGTTACAAGTAGACATAAATTAAAATTATTAATATGAGACAATCATGGTAAAATTACAAAAAGAACATCAAATTTTGTATACAAAGAAGTTTTCGAATATTAATGGATGTTCTCATGTTTAATAAATTTGTTTATTACCTAAAGTTCTTTTTTATAAGTTTATTTCATTTCATATTATACATTATTTAGACTTATAAGTATTGATAAAAAAAGCTACTAATATTAGATATAGATGATTTAAAAAATTAAACATAAA
This sequence comes from Flaveria sonorensis, assembly GCA_025506505.1. Lineage (NCBI taxonomy): Eukaryota > Viridiplantae > Streptophyta > Magnoliopsida > Asterales > Asteraceae > Flaveria > Flaveria sonorensis. The sequence goes on from CM046424.1 coordinate 22,329,540, forward strand.
AATCGATATACAAAGTATTAACAATAATATTATGACTTACGAACATTTTTAATCAAAAACAATTTTTAATGATTGAACTCGCGTATTACACGGGTCTTTAGTCTAGTATTATATATAACCCATTTAAAGTGTCGGTGAGGTGCCCCACCAACATGCCACGTGTCAACATTTAATTGGACAAAACTTTCTTTTTTCTCTGTTTTGATGATCATTTGTAGTGTTATGTTGAATAATTTCAGAGTTGTTTAATAAAAATACACTTTGCTCTCATGGTTCACATCCCCATGCGCATAACTATCTTCATACAACCCACATGTGTTCAAACTTCATTTTTTTCTTTTTTTTCTTTTAAGTTTTTTGGCTTTCTTTTTTCTTTTTGGCCTTATAACTTTTTTTGTTTTAATTATCTTTTTATTTGTTTAGTTTACTTTTACTTTAACTTACTATAGTTAAATTAATAGGTTACAACATAGCGTGGTTTGCATACGCGTTGCAATGTGGCTTGCATATGTGTTGCAACGTGTTATTAAACATGCTAATATCACCGTATGACTCTGTGGCGACGGGTGGGCCTTACGTTTAAATCTTACAACTTGCTAGTCGTCGTATTCTTCTAATATGTTTCTTTTATTTACTTAGGTGCATTTGTCCGACGTTAAAGAATTTCATTTGCCTTTAATCACGTGATTGTGATCATACACCCCGTAGCGAAGCGGGGGTAACTTTACTCGTTCATATTATTAACTAAACTAAAACACGTGTATATTTACCTTAACTATAAACTTGTGTATTATACCGGCTAAACAAGGAAAATATTAATTAAAATACTATATGTAGGTTGTAATAATGATTTAGAAATTATAGAAATACACAAAAAAACTTAAATTTAGGTGAAGAAAAGAAAGAGGAAAAAGTAAATGATAACCACAAAATAAAATTTAGAATTAAAAAGAATAAAAAAGAAAACAGACCTAATAAAATTGCATAATAAAAAAGAAGCGGACAAAAAAAAATAAATATAAATGGGAATCATTTAATTATAACAAGTGCCGCTCCTAACTATTTATTATACAAGAATTTATTAATTAATTAATTTTGCATAACTTATCAATTTCCATCGAATTTAATCCTCATTTGATCTTTAAAATGATATGAAAATTCAGTTGACCTTTACTTGTGAAAGGACACACATAAGTTTATAGTTTGATTTTGGTGTTTTATATTTTTAAATGTTAATTAAATATGGAGTTCGATTCTATTATTTACTATAAAGAGTAAAATGTTATTTTCGTCCCTGACGTTTTGTTGAATTTGCCATTTCAATCCAAAAACTTTTTTTTTTTTTTTTTTTTGGAGATTTCAGTCACTGTAGTTTACCAAATGTTGTCATTTTCATCAACTCTAGTAATTTCGTTAAGATCTCCATTAAATATGAGAGTATTTTAGTCCTTTTCAACACTCTAATTATCCAATTAAAATAAATTAATCAATTAATATTCAACTAAAACTAAAAAACATATGAAGCGACTACCGAGACCAGGCGCCTCGATTAACTCTAACTCATGTTGTCGATTGAGCTCTGTTGTGGGATTGAGGCTTGCTGTTGTCACGCATTGTTTGATTGAAGTTTGCTATTGTCGCGTTTGTTCGAACGTGACAACAACAGACCTCAATTAAACAAAATGTGACAACAGTAGATCTCAATTGAATAATGGTGCACGTTCGAACAAAACGTGAAGATCAATTAAAATCCCACACTAGACCTCAATCGAAGAAAATGAATTAGCGTTAATAAAATCTTTTAAATCGAATCGCCTGATCTCACTAGTCGCTTCATATTTTTTAGTTTTAATTGAATATTAATTGATTAATTTGTTTTAGTTGGATAATTAGGGTGTTGAAAAAGACTAAAATACCATCATATTTAACGGAGATCTTAACGGAGTTATTGGGGTGGATGAAATGACAACATTTGGTAAACTACAGTACTGAAATGTCAAAAAAAAAAAGTTTTTGAATTGAAATGGTAAATTCAACAAAAGGTTAGGGTTGAAAATGATATTTTACTCTACTATAAAATATTGTTTTGATTTGGAATTTAAATCGTTTCATCCCTTTGGCTTCCTTCAAGCCATAACCTTACCCCTTAAAGCTACCACCTTTCCTCACAGGCAATTTAGGTATCATGTTACAAACACACACAATACACACACACACACAAACACACGCATAGGCACACACAAATAATTAAGGTTCGACGAGGGTTGAACATATTGTGCAGTGAGGTAGATGGGAAGAAATGGAATGGAAGAAGTAGAAGTGGTGTTGAAGAGATTTGGCGATGAGCAAAGCATGTTACTTGACAGGTTCGAAAGGCTTTCATTTGAGGTGCAACTGAATCAAGCCATTCTTGGTAGGAGTCTTTCTGAGCCTCGTGCTCAAGGACGGCGTCATAATTGCCACCACCGTGGGTTGGTGTTTCCGAAGGTATTGAACAAGTTTTTGAAGCCAGCTTTGGTAGTAGGAAAGGAAAAGAAAGCATCCCGGAACAAAAGAATTTCATGTTTGTGAAGGGGTTTAATAGGTCTGTCAGGCTTTAAGATACATACTAATGTTTGTTTTATTATATTCGATTCAAGTTTTTATGGTATGATTCCCCATTAATTAATATTCATGTAACATGTAGTTACCATGGTATGCTTCCCCTTTAATTAATATTCATGTAACATGTCATTATGTTATTAGAGGAAATATCAAATAAAAAGTTTGATTTTCCTGGAAGCCAAAGAAAGAATAAGAAAATAACATGCGGAACAATTCAAAAATAAGGTAAAGGGCAATTTGATCAAAATAAAAATATCATTCTTCTCCATGGATCTAGTCTGAATTTTTTTTATTAGGGTTCACCCAGCACACAACTCAAGACTTGTGGAAGAAGCAAAGAACACAGCAAAATCAAGTGTATAAAAATAACAATCTTATATGGTTATAATGATATTTTTAATAAAAAAACCAAGTATAAAAGTATAAAATGATAATTATTGTAATTGAAATACCAATCTTATGTAATTGTTTAAACGCGTTAAGATAAAAAGTATAAAAAATATTATTTTTATATATGTTATATAAATATGTATAAAACTAACAAAATTATTATTTTAAAAAAAAGTTAGTTCGTGATCCGGCTCAGTTTGTTTGTAAACAAGCTAAGCTCGGGCTCGCAATTTAAGCTCGTTAAGATAAACGAGCTGAGCCGGTTCGGATCAGATTGGTTTTCAAAGGTGAATACATTTAATATATTTAAATAACCTTTTGATTCCATATGAACCTCATAAATACGTAAGTGTTTAGGGATAATATGAAAAAATTTGGCAAGTATGAAATAAGTTTAAAGAAAATAATAAATAAAAAGTGGATGGGGTTCAATTGTAAACCATTAGAAATTGTGTAAACCAATAAATCATTTTTATCTATCGCTCATAATGTGACACGGTTCATGTTTTATTAAAAAGATAAATCTAATTTGAGGACATTTTTAGTCCTTTTCCAAAATTTCCCTCCTTTTCATATGTATTATTTTTTTAATATTATATTAACACAATGACCTATGTGTTAGTGATTTGATTTTTATCAATACCTTATCATATGTGTAAAAGATAGTTTTGAATACTTTAACACATGTATAAAAATAGTTCTAAGATAGTTCTAAATACTTTAATACACGTTTTTTAATACTTTAACATATGTGTAAAAGATAGTTCTGAGTACTTTATAAACATGAGTAATAATAAAATCATATGTGTAATAATTAATTAAACATGAGTAGAAGACATTTACACAAATCATAAAATACTATATATCTAAGATCCAAAATTTTTTACAAAATTAGAAGAAAATTTTCACATGCTCATTTGTTGGCTATGTGTTATTCACATTTTAGATCTGGACTATTCAACATGTACTGAGAATGAAAACTAGTATGTAACATAAATCAGTAACTTTTAAATTATAGAAATATAAATCTGAATAAGAAAACGAAAAGTTGACATATGTTTATATTCAGTTTACAAATGTATAAAACTCAATTTACACAGGTGTAAAACTCACTCAATACATGTTTACATATAAAACCCAGTAAAATTAGATTTGATAAAAAATATAGAATTAAGTATCCCACATACACATGTGTAATAATTTATATACAAACTTTAAATTAATATTTTTAGAGTAGTTCCTTTGAAAACATCACCAACTACATGTGTCGAAATAGATTTAACCAACATACAAAATATATACACATTTGTAACCTAACAGATTGAGCACTCACTAAAAACATCAACAATAAAAAACTCAGATTTAAATGTTGAATTAAATTAATATATTCAAATAACTTCTTCGAAAACTTTCAAATATCATTATGCCCAAGTCAAACTGAAAATATCATATATACCCCCTACAAACTTCTTAAATATCATATATACCCTTACAAGACTTTTCAAATATCATTTATGCTAAAACTGACTGGGTTAGTATCAATATGCTTGAATATATTAATTTAATTCACTGATCAATTGTAGCGGAAACATTAACCGCACATCAAAACATAATTAAATTACTCAATAGATGTTTTTATATTGATAATGGATTCAAAATAAAATAAAGGGTTTTCTATCTATAGAGTTGTGCAGGGGTTACAGAAAGTGTAACAACTTTATAGATTTATAGGTCTCATACAATGATCTGTACATTTACTTAACTACCCTGACATATAATCTAGTATCAGTAAGTATAAAAGTACAAATAACTGTATAAGCATTTGTTGTATTCTTCACACATTTGTTTTACAACATTCACATTTATTACTGCAGATGTGTAATCCTTGGTTGCATTTCTTATTGTATGAATTAAGTATTTGTTTTGTATCACCCGTACTAATCATATGTGGATGGACAAATGCTCATTCGCATTTATCTAAGTCATCCGCATAGACTAATGTGGATGAACAAATACTTAGTCAATATTACTTTTCCGTACTTCTTTTCTTCATCCGCATTTCTTCCCAACACTTAGTGATCTTCCAACTAGAGTAACATTCCCATCACCACTTGAATTGGCATGCATGATCCTCTTAAGTTTCAACACAAGCCAAATTTACAATATCATATATACTCTTTTCTATAAAATAGAATATTATTTTTTTTATGAAATAAATTAAGAATATATCTTTCTATTGGGTGAGGTTTAATTATAAATCATTAAAAATTGTGTAAACCAATAATCCAAATCTCAGCCATTAATTAGATTTAGATCAATGGATTAGATTTTTTAGAATAAAAAAATACATTTTGATTCAAATAGTGGGACCTATATATAAAAAGACAAAAAAAAGGTAATTTGGTCATTTTCATATTTTTTTGAATCTAAATTTTTATAACCCTACTCATCACAATACTCATTCTAATCAATTAATTTTTCTTTCTAAAACTTAATCTTTTATCTTTCTCCATCATCTTTCTCTCTTTAAAAGATGAAACACAAGAAGAGACCAAGAGAAAATCAAGATATGGATGCTTTCATCAGTGGTTGGCCATCATCTAGAGCGGTGATGGTGGTGGTGACGGTGCCGGTGACAGTAGTGACGGCGGCGACGGTGGTGATAGTGGCGATGGTGGTGATGGCAGCGACGGCGGTAAAATGAACCAATGGTTTTTTGTTGGTGTTCATGGTTGGATCTAGGTTTTTTTGTTGGTTTAAGAACTTTATATTGGTGTTCAACTTTAGATTTATGTTTTTTGTTGGTGATGATTTTTGAGATCTGGGTTACATGTGTTTTGTTGTTGTTGTTCAAGGTAAGAAGATGGCAATGATGAAGACGATGACCGACCACCATTTACGGAAGCGATGACGTCGACATCGGCTGCGATGGGGTGACGGCGACTCTAACAGTCTTGTGGTTTTTTGTTGTTGTTCAAGGTAAGATCTGGGTTGCTTGTGCAGTTAATGTTTCCGCTACAATTGATCAGTGAATTAAATTAATATATTCAAATAACTTCTTCGAAAACTTTCAAATATCATTATGCCCAAGTCAAATATCATTGATGTGCGGTTAATGTTTCCGCTACAATTGATCAGTGAATTAAATTAATATATTCAAGCATATTGATACTAACCCAGTCAGTTTTAGCATAAATGATATTTGAAAAGTCTTGTAAGGGTATATATGATATTTAAGAAGTTTGTAGGGGGTATATATGATATTTTCAGTTTGACTTGGGCATAATGATATTTGAAATGTGTGTGAAGAATACAACAAATGCTTATACAGTTATTTGTACTTTTGTACTTACTGATACTAGATTATATGTTAGGGTAGTTAAGTAAATGTACAGATCATTGTATGAGACCTATAAATCTATAAAGTTGTTACACTTTTTGTAACCCCTGCACAACTCTACAGATAGAAAACCCTTTATTTTATTTTGAATCCATTATCAATATAAAAACATCTATTGTGTAATTTAATTATGTTTTGATGTGCGGTTAATGTTTCCGCTACAATTGATCAGTTAATTAAATTAATATATTCAAGCATATTGATACTAACCCAGTCAGTTTTAGCATAAATGATATTTGAAAAGTCTTGTAAGGGTATATATGATATTTAAGAAGTTTGTAGGGGGTATATATGATATTTTCTGACTTGGGCATAATGATATTTGAAAGTTTTCGAAGAGCACATATGATATTTATAAAGATTCTAGGGGTATATACAATACTTTTATAATTTGTTTGGTATATATGTTATTTTGAAAGTTTGTAGGAGTATATATTAAATTCTCCCTATCGAAAAACAGCACAGTACGTGCCATTTATCGTAAAACAACACAATTTCGTAATATTTTTTTTTTTTTGAAAAGTATATCAATATCATACTCAAATTAAATATAAAAATATTGCTTGATTTTATGGTGATTTAAAAAAAAAAAATTATGTCCGATAAAAAAGTTATGAATGTTTAAAAAAAGGAGAGAAAACTTAAATAGTCAATAAAAATGGTTTTTCCCATAATACCCTTGGGATCACTTTTTATTTTTTTTTTAAAATTGATATCAATCATTGATTATGAAATAAAATGCTAAAATCACTTTTTAGGTTTTTTAGACAAATGCATTTTTTTTTTAATTTTAAGAGGCCTCTATTCCAATTATCTTATTTAATAAGAACATATATAGTTACCGTATAAATTAATAGCTTTTATATGTTGATTCATTTGAGTTTTTTATACATTTGATATTAATGTTTGTCAATTAGAATAACTAGGGGAACAAAAATATATTCAAAGTGCTCAAACTTATCTTTACGCATCAAGGATATCATTAAGGCCAAAGAGTGGCATAAGTAACAAGAATCTTTAGGTCATAAATCCATGAGCCCAAACAAGATGTCCAAATAAAAACATCCATGCCCAAGCATCGACATATAGCATAATGCTTCACTCGCTTTAGTGGAACTCCCTTTAGCACCGGCACTGAAATCCTTATCCAAATAAATCGTGATAAAAAAATAAAAATTCTATTTTGGCTACTTGTTCCTGAAGTATAAAACGTTGCAAACTCTAGAAGATGTTTCCGATCTTGAATTTTGAAGGGAACACTAGCCCAGTTAAGAAAAGCCACCCTAGTAGAATGGGAAAATGTATACCTACCTCTCCTACGACTCAATTTTCCTTAGAAACATTCCAAGCGTGAAGCTTTCTTACCATTGACATGATCTGTTGTACCGAAGCTACACTTGAGAAATTCAAATCTACCCATCTTGATAAATAAATCACATGTAGTATTTTATGGGTTACCAATTGATAAGTAGAATTAGAGGAGTAGAGGGTTCCGACTGCAGCCGACAAAACTTTATTCTACTAGGGTTTAAATATGTTACTATCTTAGTAGTGAAGGTACAATAGGGCTTTTTAAACGGCTCTTAATATACTTTTAAATTTACTTACCTGTCCACCGGAGGATTTAAACTGTTAATCTTAAAGGCACCTGATATACACTAGTATAAAGAGGACCCATCAAATGAAAAGTTTATATTATAGAAGAAAAACTATGGACGCTGAAGCAGGAGAGTCCTCTAGAAGACCGTAAGAAGAAGATTGGCAGAAAGTAACGAGTAAACAAAGTGGAAGCAACAATATTTCAAAGAGAAGGCAACGCTACAAACACAACCTTCTTTCTGTTCAACCTACACAATGGAATATGTGCAAGGAATCCATAGTAGGAAGTCAACCATCATGGTAACATTGTTGATTTCTATATCAAAATAGAAAAAGATAGATGAGGATGAAATTTTGTGGTTTAGAAATGTCACGGATAAAAAGACACTTGAGCATGAGCTAAACAAGGTAAATTTGGCAACCTAAATCTTGCTACAAATCTTCCCAAGTCCTATAGGAAAGGGAACATTATCCAAATAAACAACTTAATAAAAAAGTAAAGCTGAAAACAAATGTTTCGTAATAAGCTACATACACAAATAGTAGAGTTAGTCAAAAATCATTCCTGGAGGTGTTAACAAATAACTACGAGACAAGGTGGAAGGGTTTGGATTTTCAACAATATAGACAAAATCACTTACACTAGAGTGTAACAAGTCTTTTTTAGGGAAACATCAATATCTAGACCTTATGCAACATTCATTTACTACTAAAGGAGAAAAAATATTTCAGATGGATAATAAGGTATCTTGGTGGCTTGCAAATCCTCATATCCTTTTTGTGGAAAAAAGAAGTTGAGGCCTTCCTAACCAACAAGGAAATATAGGGTGAATGGTTCTATAAACTAGTGATGTGGCAAGGTCAATCCCTCACATACGAAACAACTGCTTGGGAGCATATACATGGTACCTTTTCTTAGTTATGGGACCCTATAATCTTTAATAGAATCAAAGAATCCATTTGAAAGGTGGTCTTGGAATCAAATGCATCAACGAACAAAGGAAAATAATTGTATGATTGTATAGGCCTAATTGTTAACGATGGTACAAAAGTCTCTGAGAAGTAACTCTTAGATGGAAATGAAAATTGTTCCAGATATTCTAAACTCCTAAGCTTCCCCTATCAATGATTCCTGTAAGAATCATGATCTGGCTAGTCCTTAAGGCTCGCAATATCTGAAGCGTTGTGCCAATCTCATCAAAATTGGAAAGTCACGCATGGAACCAGTACTGGTCATGCATTATTACCTGAAAATACATGTTCGAAATGGTCAATATATGTTGGTGAGTTTATAGGTTAAAATAAATCAAAATAAGTGTCATATGTAGTAAAGACACCAACATAAGTCCATAACTAAACCAAATAATACCCACGTGCCAAGTACAAGCACAAACACAAGCACAAGCATAAGCAAAAGTCAATAGGATTATATCACCTAAGGGTTTGTCAGGACTAAGTCAGTCTTAGCTAGTATGCATACAACAAGGATAGGGGTGTCAACCTATTAATACTAACAATAACCCTACACGGGTCCCAAACTAAAGTTAAATGGTTATGAAAAAAACATAGTTACTTAAGAAGAAGAACACTTCTCATGCAAAACATCTAGACTAAATCTTTTGACCCAAGCAACACACGTAAGTCGATATAAAACAGTATTCAAGGCATATCATAAAACATTTGAGCAAGTTTTTCCCAATGAATAACATATAAGAAAAGGGGGCACAAAAACTCACTTCGATATGGTAAGTATGTATAAAATCCAAAAGTCACAAGTGAATTACAATTGAAGCACAAAAGCTGGATTACAAACTATTCAAGTTAATCAATCAATTTGTTGTAATCCACTTAGTCAAGTCGTTAATGATCAACCATGAATCATAATTACCAAGGTGTATGGTTTAATGTGATCATGATAAATGGTATGTCATATAGTTCTTATTGTCGATGTTGTGTTTATCCTTCATTTAATGATCTTGTGACATTTTATAGTTGTATATTGTATGTGTCTTAACTTAAGGTGCAAGGCTTAGTTACTTAAAGGTGTATCACTAAACATATAATGTTTGACCACTAATTATATCCATTAACTTCTTACTATCACTTGGGTTTTGATCTTCAAGTTTGTATAATTAGTTTTATGATTTATCTTGTTAAGTTGTAGGCGCAATGATCTTACGAGAGCTGCTTGAAAGTCAAAATGATAACGTAACAACACGAAACTAGTGGAGTTTGAAAGCTAACACATAAAATTAATTTTTCAAAGAAGAATCACCCCATGTAGTTTAGGAATAAAAGAGTTATGACCATGTGAACATGGACTAACATTTTGCCCATAATTTTAAGATTTGACCTTTGAATTTGTTGGGTTCAACAATTGATAAACTGAAGCTTTCCAAACCACAATCAAAGCCAACTGAAGATCTCATTGTACAAGTTCAGAGACCAAGTTGATAAACAGAACAAAACAAACAAAAGACAAAGTCAAAATTAGGTCATGATGTAAAAACATTATAAATAGAACCACTAGTGCTACTTTGTAAAGAGTGGTTGTGGCAAAGTGTGTGAGTGGCTGGTAGTTCTTAAGTGTGTGTTTTTCATGGTGTAAATCACCACCCAAGGAGAAATTCTCTCCTTAGGGTGGGTTTGATGTTCATCCATCTTTGTATATGTTTCTTCATTGTAATTTGTTATTCAACATCAATGAAATCATAACATTATACATAACACACACATCCTTGTTCTTCGATTCACACACTTCCACCCGTCTTTAATTTTGAATTCTCGGATCTAAACTGATGAATCCTAAGATCCAAGCTCAACGAATCTGAAATATTGATTGAGTAGAATTCTTTTAACTGTTTAGAAATCCAAATATTATTAATTTTGCATGATACAGCTTGGGTTAGAAAGAAGATTCTTGGAAATTACTTTTAGACATAAAATTAAACCATTTTTAATCTTTTTATGACCAAGTTATTAATCCTTCAAGTTGACCAAAGCATTCTGTTAGAATTCTATGAATTACTTTTCTTAACCGTTATGCACCTAAGATTTCCACCAAATGAATCAAATCATGGGAATCATTTTATGAGTAAAGGTGGTTGCATTTGGAGTGGGTTAGCATAGTATAGATTTTGATCATGCACTCAACTAGGTCTTTATGGTGTATAATGCATGAGTTCGTCATAGAAAAATTAACTTAACAAACTTATTTAATCATCATACATGCTACAAATGATAGAATGAAAAGGTAGGGTTGATGGTGGAAAGTCTGGGGGCTTATGCCTAAACAAGAGAGTCAAGGAAACTATCATTTATTTCTAACCATTTGATGGTTATCCTGTGACATAGACAAGGATTTGGAATCCTGTAAGCCTAGCTAAGATCTGATCTATGTAGTCATCCTAATCGAGATTGGTCCCGAACGTAATCATTAGTAATAAGAGTAGGGAATGAGTGTAACGACATATCTTCTTGTCTTAGTAATAGGGTTTTTAGACTTTCCACATATCTTATGATAATCTTTGTAAATATCTATCATTTCGTAATGTCTAAGGATAAGGGTTTGTAAATCTTTGGAAGTAAATATGATGGTCAATCAAATGGTTTGATAATTCTAGGGTTAGGGTGATAAATGATTGTTTGAATTAGTCAACATCTCATTTATTTCACCTACATTATAGAAGGACCTTCAATGTTGCATGTGATCACACGGGAAATTTCATGGCGTTATGTCATCAATTTACCGTTAGAGAATGTAAGTTATCTATCAACTCATTGCTAGTAGAGCATGAGCTAAAAATAAAGACAACAAGAGTCCTATTGTGACATCCGTCACACTCAAGTCCGTCAATAGACTCGAGGCTCGTTAACTCTCCTCGTGTATTTATTATCTTTGTATAATCAATTCATTTTTGAACCCGAATCTTGTCTGATCTGCCTTGCACGTTAACCCTAATATTATAATATGATGAATTAGATAATATTATATAAATAATAATTAATAAAACTAATCATTATTAGTATATATAACATTACTATTATTATTATTATTATTATTATTAGTAATAATAACATTATCATCATCATCATCATCATCATCATCATCATCATCATCATCATCATCATCATCATCATCATCATCATCATCATCATCATCATCATCATCATCATCATCATCATCATCATCATCATCATCATCATCATCATCATTATTATTATTATTATTATTATTAATATTAATATTATTATTATTATTACTATTATTATTAATATTATAATAATAATAATAGTAATAATAAATAATTATTATTATTATAATTATTAAGTTTAGGGTTTAAATTGTAAATAAAGCAAACTCAAGGGATTAATTAATTGAAAGTCCAATGTTCAAATTGTAAATTTGAAAATTATAAAAATCAAACCCAAACCGTCAACCTCCCTCCCGGAAACCCTAATCGCCCTCCCCGCTTTGTAACCACCGAAGACTCCCTTCCGCCGACGCTCGCCGACCGGCTCTCCCGTCGCTATGAGCCGCCATCGGTTGCTGATGCCTTGCCGTTTAGTCATTTCTTAGGTTCTACTTGCACCGCTTTTCGTTTCGTTTCGGTTCGGCTATTTTTCATCGCGCTCGATTTCGTGTTCGATCCGTTCTCGTATATATATATGTATATGTATTACTATGTGCGTATATATGATTGTAGTGGATGATTATGTTGTATAGTGTGTTGTTTGTGTGTGAACCGAGGTGTGTGTGTGCTATGTGTGTGCAGTGTGTGCGTCAAGGATGTGTGTATGTATGCATTGTGTGTGTGCGATGGGTGTGTGTGCAGTATGTGCACGATGGATGTGTGTGTGTAGTATGCGTGAGGTGTTTATGTGTGTGTGTATGCAGTGTGTGCACACGATGTGTGTATGTGTGCAGTGTGTGCGTGAGGTGTGTGTGTATGTAGTGTGTGTGCGCGATGTGTGTGTGTATGCAGAGTGTGTTAGTGAGTGTGAGTGCTCCGATATGCGTAGTGTGTGCTGAGTGTATGTTTGTGAAGTGTGTTGAGTTGGTGTGTGTATGATGCAATTGTATTGTGTGTGTGAGTTTATGTTGCTGTGTGTGCATGTGATGAGTTATGTGTGTGATTTTAATGTGTTATGTTGGTGTGAGTGTGGATTAGTGAGGTGTGTGTGTTTTAGTGTGTATTCATGTGTGTGTTCATGTATGTACGTTTTTGTATGAATATTTTTCGGGTTTGTGCTAACCGTGTGTGTACATGGTTGTACGTATAGTCGAGTGTGTGTTGGTGTGTATCGAAGGTGTGTTAATCGTGGTTGATTAGCATGTGTGCGTTTGATGTTTTCTGTGTATGGTGTAAGATTATATTTTATTGCGCGAATTTAAATGATATTATATATAAATATATGTATATTTATTCATATATGTTTTACACAATAAATATATAAAAATATGCATATTTTGTGTGCGTGCTGCGCGCCGAACCTGAACCGACCGGATTTATATCGATACTCTTTAGATGTGTTTTAAGATTTAACCACAATTAATAGGTCTTTGATCATTCGTTGCTCTCATTCTTTGAAGTCTCTTTGTACACCTTATTTCGTCTCGGTTAAAGGTGAGTTTCACGACCCCGTTTTCGTTTCAATTATTTATAAAACTTAGGGGGAAAAGTGCTCATCCTTTTTATGCTGTAAACTCATTTACATTTTTAGAACTATTGTGTTTACTATTTGTAAGTTATTATCTAGTACATGCATGAGTTTTTCTATGTGGTTCTTTATCCACAACTATTTAACTCCGGTGTTGGAGCCGACAGAAGATATTGATAGTACTATTGGGCTCACACCCCCACCCTTGGTTGTTGGTATACTAGTTGGGACTGACAGTGGCCAGGGACGGGCCCTAGGGTGAATATGTTCCGACAAAGTCTATGTGTACGTCATAGGTTTAGTTGTGAGGCTTATGTTTACATGTGATATTGCTTGCTTGTAACTGTATGCTTTTATATCCTACCAAACTATTACACAACATCAGTTTTTGTTTATTATTTAAACCTATGAACTCACTAGCAATATGTTGACCTTTTGAGCATATCTTTTCAGGTAATAATCATCAAGGATAGCTAAAGATGCTACCTTAGTGGTGACCTTAGGAAACGCATTTTAGACTTGCTTTAGTGTTTCTGACAATTATGTTTCGTTTGGGATTATCATAGTTGATTATGTTTTTGTTACTTGTTCCCGGGTTGTGGGATTTAAATTTCATTTTGTTTGTTTGACTATGTTATGTCATGGAATTGACTAACTGCGAAACAAGTCTCCGTTTGTGTCGGGTGACATCAGACACGTTAGTTTTCCTCATTTAATGCATCTTTATTAATGATCAACGTGTTATGATGATCCTGTCCGTTACATCCTCGTGTTTTTGCTATAAGCATGGATGTGATAGATTGGCACAGAGCAATTGGTTATAGAGAATTAGGTGGATCACTCGATTTAGACTATAACCTAGGAACCTTCATGTAGAATGCATACTAGGGTTTGTGTGCATCTGGTATTTCATGTATGTTCCTCCTATCTTGACTATTTGTTCATTTATTATTTGAGCTATTTCATGTACTTATACTTTTTTCTTATAGGATGTCTTTTGCTGGTCCATCCGTTCCTTCTGCATCGCGCGTTGTTCTATCTGATTCAGAGTCAGAACCCAAGGAGGTTCTCTTGGATCATATGCTGTATTTGTCATCGGATACCGAGTCCGATCAATAGGAGTATATGTCTGAGTTATTCGAGGAGGAAGATTTGGGTAACCCTGTTGTGCTGGGCTTGCCTGCTGTTCAAGCTGTACCAACCGTTCCTGCAGCACCTGAGATTCCTGTCGCACTGATCGCTCCTGTTGGACTATTTGAAGATGATACTTACCAAAACCTAAGTGTCGAATCTCATGATGATTACCAAAACTGACACGGTGAAGCTATGCTGAAAATATAATCAAAACGAAGAAAATTGACCAAACTCAAACATGGTCAAACTTGGTCAACCGTTGGTCAAAGTCAACAGTCAACATCAGCGGACATCCCGAGTGACGTCAGTAGCCCACAGTCAACAACAGAGAATTTATCAGACGTTAAAGAATATTTGTGTAATAATTAGGGCTTAAATATAATTTTGTTCATTTATGTAAAGAATATAAATCTCCTAGCATCAACATACATATGAATGAATGAAATATTTATGAATATGTGTTCTTGATTGTTCATCATTCATTCATCATCATACATTCAATCTTGCAACAGATCTTCACTTGAAATCATCAACAGGTCTGTGAGATTCCGCATCACAGATCTGATAAACGACATCAATACGATTGCAATATTCGATCCCATCATTAAACGAATTTCCACAATTAGTATCACAGCTTTGGCTCCTTGTTCTTCAAATTTTTCTCAAAAATTTGAACCACAAGTATGATCTGCAAATTGTTGTTTTTTTTAATGAAATCAAGCTACCATTAGCTTAGATTTGTTATTTCGTGAAGATCTGCAAGTTTTCACATCAATTGAAGTTCATTTGAGCCACTAATTTAAAGATTTAAGCAAAGTTCTTCAAGTCTTCAAATGCTCATGAACATGAAATTTTGATTTTGTTGTTGTTTGATCGATTTGATCCATGTTGTTTGTTTGTTCTGGAGGAGTTGTAACTGTTGTACTCGTAGGAGATATGTTTGTTTTCCTTGGAGGATCAGCAGTTAAAGGAACATCTATGTTTGTTGGTGGATCCATTGAATACTCATTGTTATCCTTGGTACCTGAAACATCAAAATAAGATGTGTCAAATGATTTTGTTAATGCAGGTCAGAGATGGAACAATCTCAAAGAAATGATCAAGCACAAATCAAGACATTAAATCAACAAAACATCAGTTTAGCTCATAAGATGAACTAGTTGCAAGACAAAATGGTTCAACAACAAATGAAACTTGAAGAGTTAACTGCTGAGCTTGCAAAAGCCACAAACATCAACAACACAAACATTCCTCCATCGCTGAAATTCCTGAAGACAGAAAGATCAATCTATGCTCATCAGCATGCATAGATGAAGTACAGGCATATTGGAAATATTGCAATAATATATTACACATGATAAAAGAGGAAAGAGCTTCACATGCAGAGGAATTACAAACTTCTGCAAATCAAATCAGTTCATTAGAGAAAGAAGTTGATAAATTACTTAAAGAAAATCACAAGCTGAATGCATAAGCAACTGAACTCTCTGTGAAGTTAACAAACAAAAAGGCTAAAGTTGAAGCCAAAATATCAAAAGCAAGTACAACCAAAACAATCAATAACTTGCAACATTACATTGAGCTTCTAAATCAAGCAATAAATACAGAAAAGGCTACAAATGCAGAATTGAAGATACAACATAAAGTCTTTGAAGATAAAATCAATACTCTGCTGAAGGATATAGACAAACTCCTTAGAGAAAGATTTAGTCTTCAAGCTCAAGTTACAAGGCTCATTGAGTCTCTAACAAAGACAAAAGCAGATCATGCATCAATAGAAGTGGAACTTGAGAATTTACAGCTTACTACCAACAAGTTGGAAGAACTACTAAATGCATAAAGAGATCAAAAGAAAAGTGATGGAACTACATACCATGTTGTTCCTCCTCCTTACAATGATAACTACACAAGAATGCCAACTTCAATGACAATTCAAGTCAAAGAAGATTCAAATATGCATGATCATCATCCAACAGACAAACCATCCACTATCACTCAAATCACTTCTCCTAAAATAGCACCAAAGCTGTACCTCAAACAAGAATCACCACAGAATGAAACCTTTCATTCTTGTAAAAGTCAAGATGGAGATCCTGCAAGTGATGACAGTGATAAAGAAACCAACCAACCAAACAAACAAACATTGACATGTATTAATCATGTCATTGAAGTAATTAATCCAAAACAAACACAACCACAGAAATCCAAAGCAACAAAGCTTGATAACAAACAAAAGGCAATGGTTCTCTATGAGAAATTCAAACCAGTAGGATTTCTTGAACCAAAATTGCCTAAGGCTGAACTCAAGGCAAAGATTAAGATAGAGTTAAAAAACAAACAGAAGCCTGAGGTACAAGAAATTAAAGAGCAAGTCAAGAGGAAGAAGACCAGATCTAAAAGAAAGAAGAAAAGTCAGACCAAGTCTTCTACACCTGATCCAAACCAACCATCAACCTCAAAGGCTATATTAGAAACTCGAAAACAACAACCAATTCTCTATGAGACATGCAATTCAGATTCACACAACACTTTTGAGTGTAAAAACACTAAGAGTGATACATATATATGTCCTCACAAGAGAAAGCAACAAAAACAACCAAGACAAAAGGATGTGAAGTTCCAAGCTAATCCAACTTCATCATTCAAGCCTAAGGGAGGAAGATCTAGACCTTCTCTTTACTGCTTAAATTGTGACATGGAGAATCATACCACTTTAGAGTGTTCATACAATAACTCTCCAACATCACAACATAGAAGAGGTCAAAGATCTTATCATCCAACTGAGTCGTACTCACCGAGATCGGAGCATGAGTACTAAAACATACGTCATAGCTACTCTTCTCCTCGATCACGTCGGCATGGGTATGATTTTAAACATTATGATGTTCATGAATATTGGGCACCTAGACATTATCCTAGGTCATACACACAATATAAGTATGACAGATATAGGAATAATGCTTGGCAAAATGGCTATCATAGAAGATCACATCCATCAAATTATTATAATCATGATTATAATTCTTATGCTGAATATGATCACATGCCCAGAAGAAGCAAACATGATCAAGGACAAAGATCCTTTGCTACACCTCCACAAAACATTCAAAATAAAAATAGATTCTCTAAACCAACCAAAATATTTTCAAAAGCCAAACAAACTCCTTGTGTTAAACAAGCTAAAGTTGAGTCAGTTGGTTTAAAATCAAAACAATGTCGGAGAAAGAAAATAATTTCAGGAGGTGAATCTGATACATCATCAGATAAAGCAAAATCATACACATACCAGCAAGTCACATATAAAGATGCTAATAGACAGCTCAGGACAATAATGGCCTAGGTTGAAATATCTAACTGATTTGCTAGTGTGATAGGGACAGTTATGGAGGCCTTCCAACCCAAGAAAAGTTAGCAGTGGCTGATCCCTTCCCATGATAGGAACGTTCTTCCTGCTCATGTTGTTTATGATGCAACTGAGCCAAATGAAGCAGAAATTAACCATGATTCAATGTAGGACATCAATCACTTAGTCTGATTAGTCTGATTACATTGCTACATGGACTAACTGTTGATGATCTCTATTGATTTGATAACATATATGCCATTTCTTTATTTTCTCAAAACCAAATATCCTAAAAATTAGAAAATCAAGAAAAGTCCAAAATATTACTATAATGTAATTATTTTTGAATCTTCCTGCATTTACATGAGAAATGATAGTACACTCATCTACTATCTTCTGTATCTATTTTTCAGATCAATAAAGACTGACAAGACTCTGTTTGATATGTCAGTAGGCTCAGCTTGGATTCAAGATAAGCATATTTATGATGAACTAAATCAATATGTATTATGGATCAAAACCATCTTTGGGTATTGATAAGCAATGACTTTTCCAAGTGTTTGCTTGTGTGGTTACCTAAACACAAAATGCGAAAATGGTTTATAAATTTTTCATTGATAAAAGCATCCGTTTCTCCTTTGTTGTATGTAAATATAGATCTGGAGTAAACATAAGGACAACTTCTGTTGTGCTAAGCACAGATCTAGTTGACCTTGCACTAAAAGTGCTGATGCATGCCAAAAAGGCAAAGAAAAGAATCCCAATATGGATCAAAGCTAAAAGAATCCAATGAGGATCAACTTTCAAAGTAAAGTATAAAAGAATCTTAATGTGGATCAAATGTAAAAGAATCCCAAAGTGGATCATATCATGAGAATTTATACTCTAAGTAGCCTGGTTCAAGTTGTGATAAAGTTCCACCTTGCATTTCATGAGGAGGGTAATTCTTCCATACTTTTGAGTGTGGGGTACTTAATTAGCATATCTAATCAAATCTAAACATGATAAATATCACAAAGTGTTGACAATAGATCCTTGCTTGAGTTTAAGTGGAAAAACATACTTACAATCAACTTTGTTATTTGTCTATGTCTATTCAAACTTTAAACTTTTTTAGATGTAGAGGATTTTGGATTAGTATGATCTCATTGCAGTTGAAAGATTCATGCTTGTAAATATCATAATTTTGGAAAAATCTAAAATTCTAAAAAGATTTGTCATTTTTAGTATTTTTCCTAGTTTTGGCAGATTTACATGTGTTATTGATTTAGGAGTGAAACTTCCAAGCAATATCTCTACCGAGAGGATTTAGACTTTTGCAGGTGATAAATTACACAACATGCCTAAGTTTCTCATTCAGTTCAAGATGTCAAGTGAACACTCCTGCTTCCTTCAAAGATCTCTTGCCAGTTGCAGAGAACTAAGAATCCTCTTCTTGGTGTTTCAAACACAAAAGTTCCTCACCCTCCAAAGCTTTTGTTGAGGGAGAGTATATGTCAAGTCTGAAGATTGTCTGATGCTTCTCCTTCACTTCTGAAGTTGAGATAAAGCTACTAATATTGCTACCTGTGCAATCCACAGTGTATACAAACGGGTGCATTTTCGAGTCTTCAAAATAAGACTAGAAGATCAAGTTGATGAAACATCCATCAAGTGCCAAAACAAAGTGTATTTCTTAATGCCTTTTTCTAAAGCTTCTAAGAAGATGCTACCAAAAAGGGGGAGAAGACTGCACTTCAAGACTGCACATCAATCAACATCCAAGGTTTTAATAATCATGAGGTTTTGGCAGCATCATCTTCGGGGGAGTATTGTTGAAATATTTGAAGATGATACTTACCATAACCTAAGTGCCGAATCTCATGATGATTACCAAAACTGACACGGTGAAGCTATGCTGAAAATATGATCAAAACGAAGAAAATTGACCAAAGTCAAACATGGTCAAACTTTGTCAACCATGGTCAAAGTCAGCAGTCAACATCAGCGGACGTCCCGAGTCACGTCAGCACCCGGCAGTCACGCATCAACAACAAAGAATTTATCAAACGTTGAAGAATATTTGTGTAATCATTAGGGCTTAAATGTAATTTTGTTTATTTATGTAAAGAATATAAATAAACTAAGTGTAGTCATTTTATACTCTAACCATTAGAGAGTAAGCAAGAATTCTCTAAGCAAGCATGGCTGAGAATTAGGCTAGTGAGAGAAATAATTAGGTTGAGTGTGTGTGAGAGAGATTTTTTTTACAAACTCTCTTTGTAATCTCCTAACATCAACATACATATGAATTAATGAAATATTTATGAAGATGTGTTCTTGATTGTTCATCATTCATTCATTATCATACATTCAATCTTCCAACAGATCTTCACTTGAAATCATCAACAGGTCTGTGAGATTCCGCATCATAGATCTGATAAACGACAACAATACGATTGCAATATTCGATCCCATCATTAATCGAATTTCCCCAGCTCCTGTCATCCCTGCTGCCCTAGTTGTCCTGAGGTGCCTACTATGTCAGAGATTGTGAGGTACGCTCTCGAGGCAGGACCCTAGGTACCCGGCTATCCTAGAGGGCCGTATCGGGTGAATGGCGTAGGACCGTTGAGGATGATGACAGCCAGGAATAGTGTGTTCCCGGCCAACTGTATTAGGAGCCAACTGCCGGCAGACGAGGCTAGTTTATGGGGTGACTACCCTGACCAGCCCCCGAGTCCCTCTAGTTCCTCCAGCAGTGGCGACAACCAGGATTGATATTACACGAGCCTTGATGAAGCAATGAAGACTTGCTGAGATTTTGTTTCTAATTATTTCATATTTTGTATTTAGACCTTGTTAGACTATCAATACCCGCATGTTTTGGGATATTTTGGTATTTGATCATGTTTATGGAAATAGAACCTTATATTATTATTATGAAATTATCTATGATATTATCTTGTGAATTATATGGCTTGCAATGACGCGTTATTTGCGCGTGGATGACTGGATTATGGTAAACCTTGATATGATTGAAGCTTACGTGTTATCTGTGATTGATTAGAAAATGCCACCCAGAAGAGTCACCTGCAGTAACAGTCATGGTGGTGCTGCCCCAAGAGTTAGAGGTAGAGGAAGAGGTGCTGGTGGTAGGGTAAAGCACCTGGTAGAGGAAATGAAGGTGGTCCAGATGGCAACAACCATGGAGCTGGGAATCCTGACATAGCTGCTATGATTGCTCAGCAGTTAGCTCTACTTATCCTGACCATAGTGGCACAAGTAAGTGATAATATCATGAACCACGACAATGGGGGTGGCAACAATGATAACGGAAATAATGGTAGGAATGATGGTGATGAAGAAAATGGTGAGAATAGGTATGAAGGAAGGGATGGTAACAATAATGAAGAAGGAGGTGGACTGGGTAACGGAAATGGTAATGAGAATACGAATGGCAATGGTGATGGTCCCGGCAACAAAAATGGAAACGGACCAAACCATGGCAAAGCTAATGGTTGTGGAAACTGGAATGGACATGGAGATAGCAGG
This sequence comes from Flaveria sonorensis, assembly GCA_025506505.1. Taxonomy (NCBI): domain Eukaryota; kingdom Viridiplantae; phylum Streptophyta; class Magnoliopsida; order Asterales; family Asteraceae; genus Flaveria; species Flaveria sonorensis. Next base: position 22,351,205 of record CM046424.1, read on the forward strand.
AGGAGAAGAGGATGTACTTATAAAGAATTTGTGGCTTGTAAGCCTAAGGAGTTTGGTAGAAAGGGTGGGGCAATGGCGTTAACTAGGTGGATTGAAAAGATGGAGGCAGTGATCGACATTAACGAGTGCCTGGACAGTCAGAAGATCAAATATGCTACATGTTCACTACAAGGAAAGGTACTAACTTGGTAGAACACTCAGATTCAGGCAAGAGGTAGAGAGGCGGCGATGCAAATGACATGGGACGAATTTAAGGCTTTGATAATCGAGGAGTATTGCCCTAATAATGAAATGCAAAAGTTGGAGCATGAATTCTGGAATCATACTATGGTAGGACCTGGACACGCGGCATACACGGATTGATTTCATGAGTTGGCTAGGCTTGTTCCACACTTGGTGACCCTAAAATCAAAGAGGATCGAGAGGTACATCTGGGGTTTGGCTCCTCAAATCCGGGTAGTGGTAACTGTAGCCACTCCTCCCATAATCCAAAGTGCGATTTTAAAGGCATACACTCTGACTGACGAGATGGTGGGGACTGGAGTATTAGGTAAAGGTGGTGAGAAAAGAAAGGATAATGGGGAATCAAGCAAGCAAGCAGGGGGAAGGTTTGATAAGAAAGCAAAGGTGACGAGAAACTTTGTGGCCATAAACCAAGGGAGAAACACTACATTAGGCTACATCCTAAATGTGGTAAGTGTAATTTTCATCATCCGCAAGCGGCGCCGTGTCGGGAGTGTGTGAACTGTAGGCGCCCGGGGCATTTTGCGAAGGACTATAGGGTGGCACCCAAGTTGGTAGCACCGATAAACATAGTTAATCTGACGGGGAACCTTAGGGTTTGTTATGAGTATGGAAGCCCTGATCACTAACGGAATGTGTTCCCTAGGCTGAATCAGGCACCTGGTCAACCTGGGAATAATCAGAATCAAGTGTTGGCGATAGCCGGTAATCAGGGTAGGACAAATCAGGGGAATGCTGCCCATTGACATGCATTCGTGATTGGAGCAAATGATGCCCGTTAGGACCCGAATGTTGTTACAGGTATGTACCTTGTCAATAATCATTTCGCATTCATATTATTTGATACCGGGGAGATAATAGCTTTGTTTCCTTTGAATTTTCACCTTTTCTGGGTTTGAGCCCTAGCTGTTTAGAGACTAGTTACTTGGTAGAAATAGCTAATGGTAAGTTTGTGAAAGCTAGTGAAATAATTAGAGGTTGCACGATAACATTAGAGGACCATGCCTTTCATATAGATTTGATACCTTTTGAATTGGGAAGTTTCGACGTAGTGGTGGAAATGGATTGGCTATCAAAATGTGGAGCCGAGATTGTCTGTCGAAAAAAATGGTGCGAATCCCTATGCCTAATGATGATGTGCTCAAGATTCAAGGAGAACGACCAGGAAGAAATCTAAAGCTTATCTCTTGCTTGAAGACTCATCGATGCCTACAGAGGCAATGCTATGCATTCTTAGCGTATGTAGTAGAAAGGAAAGCAGAGGAAAGGAAACTGGAAGATATTCCGGTGGTGCGAGACTTTCCGAAAGTATTCCCTGACGACTTGTCCGGTTTGCCCCCTCCTCGAGAGGTGGAATTCTAAACAGACTCGATTCCTAGAGCAACACCCGTAGCAAAGACACCATATCGGTTAGCACCATCAGAAATGCAAGAGTTATCAAGTCAACTACAAGAGTTGATGGATAAAGGTTTCATACGACCAAGTCAAAGCTCTTTAAGGAGCACCAATATTATTTGTTAAGAAGAAGCATGGAATGTTTCGAATGTGCATAAATTATCGTGAGTTGAATAAGTTGATCATGAAGAATCGATATCCTGTTCCTAGAATCGATGACCTATTCTGTCAATTGCTGGGAGCTTCGTACTTCTCTAAGAATGATCTTCGATCGGGATATCATCAACTAAGGGTCCATGAGGATGACATACCAAAAAAAGCGTTTAGAACTCGATATGGACATTATGAGTTCTTAGTCATGCCGTTTGGACTGACAAACGCTCCGGTATGTTTATGGATTTGATGAACCGGGTATGTAAACCCTATTTGAATAAGTTCGTAATCATGTTTATAGACAATATTGTTATCTATTCCTGATCGAAGGAAGACCATATCAGTATCTACGAGTGATACTGAAATTACTAATGGAATTGAAACTTTACGCCAAGTTCTCGAAGTGTGAGTTTTGGTTGCGAGAAGTGAAGTTTTTAGGAAACGTGGTTAATGAGAAGAAAATTCACGTTGATCCTGGAAAGATTAAAGCAGTGAAAAAGTGGGATACTCCTAAGACGCCTTCGGAGATACGACAATTCTTAGGATTGGCTGGGTACTATCGCCGATTCGTTGCAAACTTTTCCAAAATTGCTCAACCGTTGACAATGTTAACATAGAAAGATAAGAAATTTGATTGGTTTCATAATCAAGGAAAGGCCTTTCAGACGTTGAAGGAAAGATTATGCAATGCGCCAATATTGACCCTCCCTAATGAATCTAATGACTTTGTGGTGTTCTGCGATGCATCACATCAAGGACTAGGTTGTGTGTTAATGCAAAAGGATAAGGTGATTGCTTACGCCTCGTGTCAGCTTAAGGTTCATGAAAAGAATTATACGACACATGACCTGGAATTAGATGCGGTGGCATTTGCGCTTAAGATATGGTGGAACTATCTGTACGGGACTAAGTGCATTATTTACACTGACCATAAAAGTCTTCAACGCATTTTTGATCAAAAGGAACTGAATATGTGCAAAAGACGATGGGTGGAACTTCTCAGTGACTATGACTGTGAAATCAGATATCATCCTGGAAAGGCAATGTAACACCCAAAACTTCGATCAAAGTAAAAGTATTTGGAAAGAAAGAAAGAAGAGCCAAAGATGAGGGGTGTTTTGTGTAAAAGTACACAAAGTCAAAAAAGTGCACTTTATATGGGCATGGTCGCCCATATCACGTTGCTGTTGCTTTTCCTTACAGCTGAAAAGAGAAGAAGAGGAAGAAAACTGAATCCTCTCAGTTTTAGAGTGTGAAGGAAGCTGAAATCATCTAAGGTGAGTGTGTTCTTGTATAATTGGTTCGGTTTCTCGGTGGTTTCACCCTTAGGAACCGATTAATAAGTGTTCTATGTGTTTTGGTGTTTGTTTTCTTTGTTTTTAGGTGTTTGAACTCTTGTACAAGTAGGTTGGGAGGAGTTTTACTTGTTTGCTACACTAGGTGAGTTCTAGACCCCGATTTCTATGTGTTTTAAACTGCTTTGGGGCTGAATATGCATGGTTAAAATGTTTTACAACTGAAATATGTTTACCCGTGTGTATATGTATGTTTATACTTGTGTTCTTTGGTTGGTTAGAATAGTATGTTTAAGCTTAGGACAGGTGATGAAACAGGTTTGAACTGATTCTGAAATGTAGAAATGCACAACACGTAATCATGCGCCCAAACAGGGCCCATGCACCTGGGATTTTAGTGAAAATATGCCTAAGTGCAGGCCATGCGCCAAACAGGGCCCGTGTGCCTGTAAATTTCCTTAGAAAATCCTAAGTGGGGGTTCGTGCGCCCCAATAGTGCCCATGCACCCAAAACTTTTGCCTGATAAGCCAAGTATAACCTCATACGCCTGAATAGTGTCTTGCACCCAAGATTTTTCTCTAGTGACTAAGTGTAGTCTCATGTGCCTGAAAGGCTCATGCGTCCAGAATCTAAGCAAAATGCCTAAGTGTAGGATTCATGCGCCTGAATAGTGTTAATACGCCTAAGCAGGGCTCATGCTCCTGCATAGTGCACATAAAGATTAATGAAAGTGGAACATAAAGAATGTAAGAAAGTGGAAAGAAAGTGGAAAGATTAATGAAAGTGGAACATAAAGAATGTAAGAAAGTCTTGCAAACAAATTCACATGAGGTTCACAACCACTAGGTTGTTAGCTTAACTGTGTGCGGTTTAGCTAACCCGTTGGATGCACACAGGGTCAATCGCTGAGATTGAGGGGACCATTGTCGTTGCCCCTGTACTGGAGTCAGCTTTGTGCACCACGGATGGGGTCTATTATTAGACCTCAGGCCCAGTACCCGGTTTATGCGCATTATATGGGGGGTATAGCGCTTTGGTCCATATCGAAGTGAAAGATTAAAAGTAAAGGTTCAAGTGAACGACCATGGAAATGGTGAAGAAAGATATTAATGTTGATAATAATAATATTTGAATGTATGTATGACGTATGATCACATACAAAAGAGTAAACAGTATTTTAAGGAGTATTTTCCTATACAAAACTCATAAAGTATTTTCACTATTTTAAAACTAGAACTCACTCAGCAACGCTAACTTTTATGCATTTTTAGTTGGCAGGTAATTTTGCTGAGGATGGCACACGGGGAGGCTACTTGTCAGGGCAGGACTGGCATCCATTCATGATTGATAACATTGTTGTTATGTAATGCGTTCTAATGATCTTTTGTAACTGATAACAAACACATATGTATTACTTAGCAACAGAATTTATTAATTAATGAATGGCTTTTGATGTTAATTCCACTGCTATGCTTTAAGAATTATGCATTGTTTTTATTTAATTATGCTGTGATTGACCAACTGTGAGGTCTCCAGGAACGGGGCCTTACAAGTTGGTATCAGAGCCAAAGTTTAAGAGAAATAGGTACATATTTTCAAAAACCTAAACTTAAACTGAGAATGGGACGATTGGAGGGTTGCCAGCCCGAGTAGCTACGTGCCATCAGGTACTTCTTTTCTTAATATCAAACGGTATTATATGTGTGTGCTATTTGATTTATGTGCCTTTAGTAGATTTGAATACTGATGTAGTCAAGATAGGAAATGCTCGGGGGATGAAGAGTAAAGTAAGTGGCTAATCACAACTGGCCACTGTAATTTGGGACTTACTATACTTAACATAAACTGAGCTATTACCTTGAATGACCGTGTTGGTGTTTGAATCTTATAGTGTTTAGAGGATCGTTGGAGGTAGATCAACAAAGGCTTCTCGTGGTGGAACACGTGGTGTTCGTGGCAGGCCACGTATCGCAAGGAATAGGACCAAGGCTGCAGAGACAGCTCCCGCTGAGCCTGAACTACATCACCTGGAGGGGGTGGATGAGAGTGCTAACTTGAGAGCCTCGGTGAAGGAGGCAGTGGTGGAGGAGGTTCACCAAGTCATGCAGACAATCCAACTGTCTGTCGTGACTGAAGTGATCCGAGCTGTGAGGAAGGGTGAACGAAAGGAGAAGGAAGAGGAGAGGAGAACGAATGCTGGTAGGAGAGGTGATGTGAGGGATCACGATGAGGATGAGGAGCTAAATGCTGGAGGGGGAGCCTCTAGTGATGATGAAGAAGTGGTGGTGCGGGAAACCGCAAGGGGATGCAGCTACGGGGCATTCCAACGATGTAGACCCCCTACCTACCTTCGATGGCAATGGTGATGCTACTGCTGCTCACCGTTGGGTGAGGGAGATGGAGGCGGTACTGGAGATTAGTGAGTGTCGGGAGGACCAGAAGGTGAAGTTTGCCACTCACTCTTTTATTGACACGGTGCTGTGTTGGTGGGACAACCTTGTCCTGGCCGAGGGCAACCGGGCCATTGGAAGGATGAGGTGGGGAGAACTGAAAAAGTTGGTGATCAAGGAGTTCTGTCCTCATCGGAAACTTGACAAGATCGAGAGAGAGTTCCTACAGCTGGAGGCAGGTACTATGACTCACCAGCAATACACCGCCAAATTCAATGAGATGGCGAGGTTGGTGCCCGATCAGGTTACGCCAACATTAAGGAAGATTAAGCGATACATCCAAGGGTTGCCCGCTGACATTCGCAGGCATTTGATCACTGCTCGACTGAGCACTTTTAGGTCGGCAGTGGACTTGGCGGGTAGGTTGTATGATGAACGGGAGGTAACTGTGGTTGAGGTGAAGAGGACTGGTGGGGGTGACAGAAACTGGAATGGGAAGCGATTCGGGCGTGGTGGTTTCATCCCGAACAACAAGAAGCCGAGTGAGGATGACCGGCGAGGGGCTGCTGTAGGCCCGGGAATAAAGAGGTGTGGTAAGTGTGGAAAGGAGCATAGCGGGGAATGCCGTTTAGGATTGAAAATCTGCTTCAAGTGTGGGAAGCCCGGCCATATAGCAAAAGATTGTGGGGTGCCGAGGTGCTTCAACTGTGGCGGAACTAGCCACAGAAACCACGAGTGTAGGAAGCCGAGAGCTGAGAGCTCTGGAGCAAGAAGCTGGCCGAAGAATGAGGGTAGAGGGCAAGTGCTAGAGCCTTCACGATGACCCGAGAGGAAGCCCGGGTAGACCCCGACGTCGTGTCAGGTATGTTTCTAGTAAACCAAACTTGTGCCTCTGTATTATTTGATTTTGGTGCTAGTAGGAGTTTCATATCTGCTGCTTTCTGTGCTAAGTTTCCTGTTAGTAGTAGGAATGTTGATGAACCATTCGATGTAGAAACTGCTATTGGTAAGTCTACCAGAATCTCTGATATTATAGAAAACTACGACATAGAACTAGAAGGCCATAGGTTCTCTGCTAAACTATACGTGATGCCCCTAGGCGGATTTGATGTAGTACTAGGGATGGACTGGTTAGCAGCCTATGAGGCAAACATCGTGTGTCGCAAGAAGATGATTCGATTAGTTGCGCCCGATGGAAGTTCAGTAACAGTTTTTGGTGATCGAGTTACCATGGTTCCGAGGGTGATTTCGATGGCGGTGGCAGAGAAGTGTATGAGGCGCGGATGTAGTGCTTACCTGGTGTATGTAAAGGATGTGGACGCGTCAATACCACAATTGACTAAAGTGCCGGTTGTGTGTGACTTCCCGGACGTATTCCCAGAAGATTTACCAGGTGTGCCACCTGACCGCGAGATCGAGTTTCAGATTGACCTGATACCCGGCGCTCAGCCCGTTGCCAAAGCACCGTATCGGTTAGCTCCGTCTGAGATGAAAGAACTGATGGAACAACTGCAGGAGTTGATGGGCAAGGGGTTCATCCGACTAAGCATCTCTCCCTAGGGTGCTCCGGTCTTGTTTGTTAAGAAGAAAGATGGTAGTATGAGGATGTGCATAGACTACCGAGAGCTAAACAAATTAACGGTGAAGAACAAATATCCATTGCCAAGGATAGATGACCTGTTTGACCAACTTCAGAGTGCCAGTTGGTTCTCCAGGATAGATCTTCGATCTGGCTACCATCAGCTAAAGGTAAAAGAACAAGATATTCCTAAGACAGCGTTTCGCACGCGTTATGGACATTACGAGTTCCTCGTTATGTCTTTTGGTTTAACTAACATGCCAGCTGCCTTTAAGGATTTGATGAATCGAGTGTGCCGATCGATGCTAGATAAATCAGTGATTGTGTTTATTAATGATATCCTGATTTATTCAAAGAGTGAAGAAGAACATGCCGGTCACATACGCGAGGTGTTGGAGACACTTAGAAGAGAGAAGCTTTATGCTAAATTCTCTAAGTGTGCTTTCTGGCTACGTGAAGTTCAGTTTTTGGGTCACGTGGTTAATCCTGAAGGAATTATGGTGGACCCGGCGATGGTTGAGGCGGTGATGCAATGGAATTCTCCTAAGACGCCATCCGAGATTCGTAGTTTCTTGGGTTTGGCGGGCTACTACCGAAGGTTTCTTCAAGACTTTTCCAAGATAGCCTCACCTATGACCAAATTGACCCACAAGGACGTGAAGTATGTGTGGGGACGAGAACAGGAGGATGCGTTTGAGGAGTTAAAGGCAAGATTAACTCAGGCTCCTGTCTAAACACTGCCCGAAGGGAGTGAGGATTTAGTGGTCTATTCAGATGCCTCCTATTCGAGACTGGTTTGCGTAATAATACAGCGTGGAAGAGTGATAGCATACGCATCCCAACAGTTGAAGACCCACGAAGCCAATTACCCCACTCATGACTTGGAGTTAGCGGTGGTGGTCTTTGCGTTGAAAATTTGGAGGCATTATTTATACGGGACAAAGTGTACAATTTTCACCGACCACAAAAGCTTAAAGTATTTCTTCAAGCAGAAGGATCTCAATATGAGACAGAGGAGGTGGTTGGAGCTGATCAAGGACTATGACTGCGAGATCCATTATCACCCGGGCAAGGCCAACGTAGTGGCCGACGCCCTTTGCCGAAAAGAGAGACCTGAGCTGATTCGGGTGAAGGCGTATCAGTTGGTGATGACCTCGGATGTGATGACGCAAGTCAAAGAATTTCAGGAAAAGGCGCTAAAAGAAGATCGCCTCAACTCCGAACGAATGAGAGGTTTAGTCATAGAGTTGGGAGAGAACACCCACGGGGTTAAGACTCGTTTTGGACGGATGTGGATTCCTCGGTATGGGGATCTACGTGGGTGAATTATGGATGAAGCTCATAAGACTAGATACTCCATTCATCCCGGTGCTACCAAGATGTATCAAGATATGAGGAAGGACTACTGGTGGCCGGGTATGAAACGTGACGTGGCGGAGTATGTGAGTAAGTGCCTTACTTGCTTGCAAGTGAAGGCAGAACACCAGAAGCCATACGGGAAGATCCAACCCTTGGATATACCCGAATGGAAGTGGGAGCACATCACCATGGACTTCATCACAAAGTTACCCCATACTGCGACGGGGTACGATACCATATGGGTGATAGTTGATCCTCTGACAAAGAGTGCTCACTTCCTACCGATCCGCGAGACGTATTCCTCTGAGAGACTGGCGGATCTGTTCATCAAGGAGATTGTAGCTCGTCATGGTGTGCCGGTGTCTATTGTGTCGGACCGTGACACCCGGTTCACATCAAAGTTTTGGAAGAGATTTCACGATGCCATAGGGACGAGGCTACATATTAGCACGGCTTATCATCCTCAGACAGATGCTCAGTCTGAGAGGACAATTCAGATGCTCGAGGATATGCTTCAAGCATGCGTGATCGACTTTGGAGGAAGTTGGGATGATCACCTACCGTTAGCAGAGTTCTCGTACAACAACAGCTATCATGCCAGCATCGGTATGCCACCATACGAGATGCTATATGGTAGGAGGTGTAGAACATCCGTGTGTTGGGGAGACATCAGGCAGAAAGAGTTAGGAAGTATACAGGTGATCGAGGCTACGACTAAAAAGTTGGAAAAGATCAAAGCCTTTATGAAGGCGGCGAAAGATAGACAAAAGTCGTATGCCGACAAAAGGCGTAGACCGATTGAGTTCAACGTAGGTGATAGAGTCATGTTGAAGGTCTCACCTTGGAAGGGAATTATTCGGTTCAGGAAGAGAGGCAAGCTGAGCCCGAGATACATAGGGCCTTTCTGAATCATTGCATGAGTAGGAGAGGTAGCCTATCGTCTAGAATTGCCTGATGAGTTAAGTGGGATTCACCCGACATTCCATGTATCTCATCTGAGAAAGTGCTTAGCCGACGAGGATATGATTGTACCACTGAATGATATCGAGGTGGATGAACAGCTCAATTATGTAGAGCAACCAGTGGCAATCATCGATCGGAAGGAGAAAAGGTTGAGGAATAAAGTGGTTCCACTTGTGCGGCTGCAATGGAAACACCGAAGGGGTTCAGAGTCTATGTGGGAGGCTGAAGAGGAGATGAGACAACATTACCCATAGTTGTTCGAAGAATGACAGGTTTCGGGGACGAAACCTCTCTAAGGGGGGTAGACTTGTAACACCCGAAACTTCGGTCAAAGTAAAAGTATTTGGAAAGAAAGAAAGAAGAGCCAAAGATGAGGGGTGTTTTGTGTAAAAGTACACAAAAGTAAAAAAAAGTGCACTTTATATGGGCATGGCCGCCCATATAACCCTGCTGTTGCTTTTCCTTATGGCTGAAAGGAGAAGAAGAGGAAGAAAACTGAATCCTCTCGGTTTTAGAGTGTGAAGGAAGCTGAAATCATCTAAGGTGAGTGTTTTCTTGTATAATTGGTTCGGTTTCCAGGTGGTTTCACCATTAGGAACCGATTAATAAGTGTTCTATGTGTTTTGGTGTTTGTTTTGTTTGTTTTTAGGTGTTTGAACTCTTGTACAAGCAGGTTGGGAGGAGTTTTACTTGTTTGCTACACTAGGTGAGTTCTAGACCCTGATTTTTATGTGTTTTAAATTGCTTTGGGGCTGAAAATGCATGGTTAAAATGTTTTACAACTGAAATATGTTTACCCGTGTGTATATGTATGTTTATACTTGTGTTCTTTGGTTGGTTAGGTGTTATTGATGCTTAGAATAGTATGTTTAAGCTTAGGACAGGCAATGAAATAGGTTTTAACCGATTCTGAAATGTAGAAATGCATAACAGGTAATCATTCGCCCAAACAGGGCCCATGCGCCTGGGATTTTAGTGAAAATATGCCTAAGTGCAGGCCATGGGCCCAAACAGGGCCCGTGCGCCTGTAAATTTCCATAGAAAATCCTAAGTGGGGGTTCGTGCACCCCAATAGTGCCCATGCGCCCAAAACTTTTGCCTGATAAGCCAAGTATAACTTCTTGCGCTTGAATAGTGTCATGCCCCCAACATTTTTCTATAGTGACTAAGTGTAGTCTAATGCGTCTGAAAGGCTCATGCGCCCAGAATGTAAGAAAAATGCCTAAGTGTAGGATTCATACGCCTGAATAGTGTTAATGCACCTAAGCAGGGCTCATGCCCCTGCATAGTGCACAAGCGCCTATGACACTTATAATATTTTCTGGAATTTTGGGGAAATCAGGATTTTTAGGGTTTGACCCTAATTTGACTTGCTGTTATTGTTTGACTATTTTATTCATGTTTTGGGCTGTTCTGGTGTTCCTATTTGTTATATTGTTATGTGACTTTACGTGGTGTGATTTTATTCTTATCCGTATAGTATTATCTCTAAGAAAGTGGAAAGATTAATGAAAGTGGAACATAAAGAATGTAAGAAAGTCTTGCAAGCAAATTTACATGAGGTTCACAACCACTAGGTTATTAGCTCAACTGTGTGTGGTTTAGCTAACCCGTTGGATGCACACAGGGTCAATCGTTGAGATTGAGGGGACCATTGTCGTTGCCCCGGTACTGGAGTCAGCTTTGTGCACCACGGATGGGGTCTATTATTAGACCTAAGGCCCAGTACCAGGTTTATGGGCATTATATGGGGGGTATAGCGCTTTGGTCCATATCAAAGTGAAAGGTTAAAAGTAAAGGTTCAAGTGAACGACCATGGAAATGGTGAAGAAAGATATTAATGTTGATAATGAATAAAATTTGAATGTATGTATGACGTATGATCACATACAAAAGAGTAAATAGTATTTTAAGGAGTATTCTCCCATACAAAACTCATAAAGTATTTTCACTATTTTAAAACTAAAACTCACTCAACAATGCTGACTTTTATATATTTTCAATTGGCAGGTAATTTTGCTGAGGATGGCACACGGGGAGGCTACTTGTCAGGGCAGGACTGGCATCCATTCATGATTAATAACATTATTGTTTTGTAATGCATTATAATGATCTTTTGTAACTGATAACAAATACACATGTATTACTTAGCAACAGAATTTATTAATTAATGAATGGCTTTTGATGTTACTTCTGCTGCCATGCTTTAAGAATTATGTAATGTTTTTATTTAATTATGCTGTGATTGACCAACTGTTAGGTCTCCGGGAATGAGGCCTTACAGGAAAATTGGTGGCTGATGCCTTGAGTAGAAAGGAACGTGTTAAACCCTTACGTGCACGAGCTTTAGGGATGACCATTCAATCAAATCTAAAGACTCAAATCTTGACAGCACAGGGTGAAGCACTGAAGGAGGAGAATATCGTAAGTGAGGAGTTTCAAGGGTTGGATAAACAAATGATCTGTAAGGAGGACGACATACGGTATTTTGTGGATTGCATATGGGTTCCTAAGTGGGGAAATGTTCAAACCCTAGTTATGAACAAAGCACATTAATCAAAGTATTCTATTCATCCCGGTGCAAACAAGATGTACCAACATCTTAAAGAATTGTATTGTTGGCCAGGTATGAAGAAAGACATTGTGACGTATGTAAGTGAATGTTTGACTTGTTTGAAAGTTAAAGCCGAACATTAGAAACCATCAGGACTATTGCAATAACTAGAAATTCCTGAATGGAAATAGGAGAATCTAGCGATGGACTTCGTCACTAAGTTTCCTAGAACAAGTAGCGGACATGATTCTATTTGGGTTGTTGTGGATTGAATGACGAAATCCGCTCACTTCTTACCGATTCGTGAGGATTATATGGTGGAGAAGTTAGCAAGATTAAATGTAAATGATATTGTGGCTAGGCATGGGGTGCCTATGTCAATTATATCAAATCGTGATAGTCAATTTACATCGCGGTTCTGGCAGACTCTACAGAAGGCATGGGCACTCGAATAGATTTAAGTACTACCTATCATCCACAAACGGACGGTCAAAGTGAATGTACAATATAGAATCAAGAAGACATGCTTAGGGCATGTGTGATCGTCTTTGGTGGGAGTTGGGATACTCATTTACTGTTGATCGAATTCTCTTATAACAATAGTTATCATATGAGCATTGGATGTGCTCCTTTTGAGGCGTTGTATGGAAGATAGTGTAGGTCTCCGTATGTTGGACTAAGGTAGGTTGCTAGTATCATGCAAGAAACGTAAACAACATGTCCAGAGATTATTCTGGAAACAAATGATAAGATATTCCAAATCAAAGTTAGACTTAAGGCAGTTAGAGACCGTCAGAAAAGTTACGCTGACAATCAGCGAAAACCTCTAGTGTGGGCGATCGTGTCTTATTGAAAGTTTCTCCTTGGAATGAATCGTACGGTTTGGAAAGAAAGGAAAGTTACCTTTGAGGTATGTGGGGCCATTTGAGGTCACTGAAAGAATTGGTTCTGTGGCGTATCGGTTAAAGTTACCACAAAAGCTTAACGGCATGCATGATATGTCACACCCTTAAAATCCGCGTGTGGGGTTTTACCGCAAGGCGCGTGACATACCAGGATCTCAGTCATTAGTTATCAAGAACGACTCTATATGATAAATAAACAAAACCAGAGTTAAAGTTTATAATACTACGAAAGCATTTTTAAAACTAGAAAACCCAAAACAAAGTAGTATGTAAAGTGATTGCGCAAAACATACGCGCCCAAACACAATTGTTTGTAGAAACAATCCCAAAATTTTAAGCAAAGCAAATGCAAACAACTCAACAATGCTGACGTGCATGCTCCTAGGCAACTGGCAACCTTAACCTGAGAATAGCATACTAAACAAGTCAACACATGGTTGGTGAGTTCAAGAGTTTGCGTTAAAATGTAAACCAATAAACAGTTTCCAGAGCATAAGTAGTGTATTGCAATAGATAGCTAGTCTATTAACATGAAAGTATTAAACATAGTGATTTCGCGATTGAAGCTGACTGTGATAGTTTGTGCCTCCCGTCACGACATACCAGGTCGTGACGAATATATGTTAGGACAAAATTGCACCCGTTTGACCTCGAGTCGCACAGGTGGGGCTCGTCAAACCCAGTAGTACTACCCAAAATTTCCCGCTAGTCAATATTAACAATCCGAAAGTGTGAGGACTTTCCATGGTAAACAACACTATATTAATATTATACACACTCATATTTAAAAGCGTTTGTGATCAACAGTATGCTATCTCCCCCAAAAGAAATTATGTAAAAAGAGTGGGGCAAGAACTCACCTGATATGTGTTAGATTACTTAAGCTTAACTTGGAAGAAATAAGTGGAAAGACAAACTTCAGAGGTTACCTAGAACACACGAGTACATAAGTACGTGTACACAGAAATCCCGAAGAAACCCTAAGTGCTCTACAAATCAAAGGACTCATGGTTTTCAGAAAGACATAACATGTTTGACCCAGTTGACTCGTTTGACCCGTTGGTGACATTATAGGTGAAGTTTCATTCAAACAAGTATAACAATACATCATACATGGTTACCATATAAGCTGATCACATATGACACTTCATTACCTATATGTACTACTTAGATCATCATACAACCAAATATCATACAAGTCATGCAAATCTCAAACAATTATCATGCTCATAATAACTATAACACAATTATTATACCATACAAGGATCAAATCACGCACCACATGCCATGTGAAGCCACTCACGACTTCACACCCTAAACCCTGCCAATCCTACTAAGTAGGGGCCTCAGATTCGCACGCGTGTATGATGACCATCACATATCAATTACCACAATTTATATCATTCCCAAAATATTCATTCAATCCAACCAATTCATTCTATCCCTTTAGAACACATGTATGAACTTATTAGCATGATCCAAATGCTCTTAACATACCCAAATCAACCTATTTAGGAAATTTCATAATTAAAGTTTCCCTTTTGGGAAAGTACATCCCAAATTCATCAAACTCACATTACATTCATGAATTTACCATTTGCATACCAATTCAAGCTCATGACAATAACTAAACATGATCAACAACATCTAGCCATCATGTTACATCAACTTTCATACCCAAAACTTTCCACTTTTGGCAAGGTATGAACTACAACATTCAATCCAAGGTTTCTAACATTCATATCAACAATTTAGCACCTAATCATCATCATAAACACATCGAAAACACCAATTCATGATCAAATCACCATTTCATGCAAAATAAAGTTACTATTCTTAGTACCCTATGAACAACACATCCAATCCTAACTTTCTTGCACAATCAACGTTAACTAGCATCAATCTAACCTAACTAACATAGTAACATCAATAAACAACCAACAACTAACATCCAATTTCATATTTTAGAATTAGGGTTTCGGCCCTAACATAGATCCCCTAAGAACTTGTAAAAATCCAACCTTTATGCATACTTGACGTTAATTAACATGTAATCTACCTAACAAACACATTAACAACAACAAACAAGCATCAATCGGCCATCAAATCATCAAAATCGACTAAAACTTTCGGCTATACACCAAACCCATCAAAGAACTCGAATTCTAACCTTTAAATCGCAAAAGGAACAAGATTTGATGTTGTTAACTTGTTGAATTGCTTGGAACTCGATCAAATCCGTAGCTTTGTGGGTGTTCTTGACCGAATTCGAATTGTGTGTGTGTGAAGAAGGTGTCGTGGCCGTGAATGGGGTATTAGGGTTTTCTTTTGATTTTTTTTAATTAAATTAATTAGTGCTAATTACCCTTTAAGCCCTTGTAACTTGTATTTTATAAAAACTAGGCTTTTAATTAGTTTTTAAAAGGTTTTTAACTACTAAACATTATTATTATTAGCCACAAAAAATAATTAGGTAGAATTTTCATTTGACACACAACACACGAAACAAATATAACACGTTGTCACGTTACGCGATAAAATTACAGTTAACATTTAAATCACATAAGCATAACTTAAAAATCACATTATTAACTTAGTTATCATAAATTTATCATTACTGATTGTTATTAAGTCACCAACGTTCAACGACAACGAGTGTGTGCGCACGACACGTATATGCAAGACTTAACAGAACTAACGGAGTTTGGTAACGGAAAATTACCGGATGTCACATTATCCCCATGTTGAAAGAATTTTCGTCCCAAAAAGTGCATTACATGGTGAGTGATCCATTATTGCAATGAGAAACCTCAAAATGATAGAGGCAGTGTGCATCTAGCCATCATAGATCGAACCATATCCAATAGGGTTCGGTTTCTCCTTTCTGACACACCATTATGTTGTGGTGTTCCGAGTGGAGCAAGCTGCGAGACAATCCCACAACTCCTAAGATGATCTTGAAAGGCATCACTAAGGTATTCACCTCCTCTATCCGAGTGAAGAACTTTGATTGTTTTGTTGAGTTGATTTTCTACTTCATTTTTGAAGATTTTGAACATTTCAAAAGCTTCATCTTTGTGTCTTAACAAGTAAACATAACCATAACGACTATAATCGTCGATAAAGGTAATGAAGTATCTTTCACCATTCCTTGTCATTACTTTAAAAGGACCACACACATCCGAATGTATGATTCCTAATAAATCTTTTGCCCTTTCATTAGTGCCACTAAAGGGTTCCTTGGTCATCTTTCCTTGTAAACAAGATTCACACTTATCAAATGAACTGTCTTTATTTGCTTCCAAAAGACCATTCTTTTGAAGTGTTTGAATGCGATTCTTGTTTATGTGACCAAGACAAAAATGCCAAAGATATGATTACTTAAACCCATTTTAAGTTTCTTGGTGCTTGACTGGTATAATGAGTTATTAAAGGATGTGTCATCATGAACCACTTCATAAATACCATTAGAAGGCATAGCCTTAAAATAAAGTATATCATCCATAAAAACACAAATACCATTGTTTACAAACTTTAATACATAACCATATTGTTTTAGAAGGGAAACAAAATTATATTCCTAGTAAAACTAGGAGCATACAAAATATTCTTCAAAATAACTTCCAAACCACTTAGAAGCTTCAAGATATAGTCTCCCAGGGCTTCGACATCAACTTTTGCTCCGTTGCCCATGTAGAGACCAGTATCTCCCTTCTTAAAATGTTTATTTCTTTTGAACCCCTGCTACGAATTGCAAATATGAGTTCCACATCCGTATCCAATACCCATGTGTTTGAAGAAATAACATTAAGCTCAATATGGATCATGAAAGTTGTACCTGAGGTCTGCCCAACATCCCTCTTATTTCTCAACTCTTTGAGATAGGTTGGACAATTCCTCTTCCAATGTCCTATCTCACCACACTCAAAGCATGGATCGTTCTCCATAACCTTTGGCTTTTTAAGCTTCGGTTTGGGTGGTCCTGCTTTAGCTTTTCCCTTACCCTTCCCTTTGATATATCCCTTGCCTTGGGTTCGGGGTGATGTCTTTTCTTGTTGCCACCCTCATTGATCGTGAGAACTGGTAAAACCATTTTACCCATCCCTGCTTCGGCTGTTTTGAGCATTGCATGAAGTTCCCCAATGCTCTTGTCCCATCCATTCATGTTATAATTCATGATAAACGTCTCAAACTTCTTGGTTAGACCATTGAGGATCAAATCCGTGGCCAAATCTTTTGAGAAGGAACAATTCAGCCTTTCGAGGCAATCAATGTGGCTTTTCATCTTCATCATATAAGATGACACCGATTGGGTTTCTTCCATTTGACATGCATGAAGTGCTCGAACAGTTTCGTATCGTTCTACCCTCGCTTGTTGAAGGAACATTTCCTTTAATTGGGTAATCATGTCGCATGCCCCATGAGGCAAGAAACTTGCACTGAATCCTCAGTGTGCTTAACCCAATCTTTGTAGGCATCATCATCATCAACGTTGGGTTCATCGGGAATAGGATCGTCCAACACATATGATTTCTTTTCTTGCTTGAGAACAATTCTCAAGTTTCGAAACCAATCCATGAAATTATTATGGTTGAGACGTTCCTTTTCCAGGATAGTTCTTAGTGACAGGTTATGGACGTTCAGGGAGGTAGCGTTGTTGTTTGCGGCCATTTCTACAATATTAACAAAGTTTAATTTTAGTATTTACAAAAATGAAAATTTAATTATTAATACTCTTTCATGTCTCATAGACAACTAATAATTAAAATTTAGAATCCAACGTTACTTTTAAATATTGATTAGGTGACCTTTATCCCATTATTTAAATTAACAAGGTAGTCAACATTTGTCAATTGCAACCCTTTGCAACTTCTAGTTTTATGGGATCAGTTAAACACATCAACACCATTGTACGCCATGCTTCGGTGACCCTATTCACATGGTTTCCAACTCAAGTCTTCCTACTTAGACACATGTGTGAGTTTACACATACAAGTGGTTAGGTGACCTTTATCCAATAAATATGTTAACCCCACCTCAAACACACAAGTTCCCTAAATATGGTTAGATGACCTTTATCCCACAAAGAGTTCCCAAGTGATTTGAGTGTTGTATAAAAGGATGGTGTTAAACTTGTTTAAAAGGGATTTTGTTTCCATTAATTCTAGTTTTGAAAACATTTTGTACCTTACATTTGCATGCATTCAAATGCATGGTACATTAGTGAAACCAACTTTCAAAGCTCTTTTAATAAAACCCAATTTTATTGCGAAAACATTAACCTTTAATAAAACCATTTTATTACCCATGTTAATGTTTCCAAAAGAACCGTATAAAGCTTGTTGTTGATTTTAAATTGTTTAACAGTGCATATCCAATATCACATAAACAATAAGATTAAATCAACCACATAAGCAACACATACAGAAACAAGTTCATAACCATAGCCAACTAATTTAACATCACTTGTTGATCGAAACAAGTGAGTTAATTAGGTCTTTCCAAAGGGTAAAAATGACACAACACTTGTGTAGGTGAACTCCCACTTGATCCCGCATCCAAATGCTTCAAGCATCCACTTTGTGTTGTATTTTTCCATTCGATTTGGGCTTCCGAATGGGCTTAAATTTCTGCACCAAACTCCTTTGGGCCTTCAAAATATGTTTTCGATTATTGGGCTTAAATCCCATTAAGAGCTATAAAGCCCTTTGGACTCAAAATTGGCCCAAACCCAAAACATCCTTGTTGCATCTTCTTTTACAAAATATATCCTAAATACATTTTTTCTAGTAAAAGTAAAATGCAACTAATCTATTTATTTTACATACCAAATGAAAAATAAATAAATTACATACCCAAAGGGAAGAACAAATACATTTAATTATTACAACCCTTTTGAATAATCAAATACAAATCATAACACATCCAAACACAAGGTCTCGGCTAGGTTATGAACATCAAATACATATCCAAATATGTAAGCAAAAAACGGAGAGCTTCCCCTTGAAACACTGATTTTCGGTTAATGTATAAACAAACCGAATATCATGATTCTTGTCCAAAAAACTAAATCATCCAAATGATTAAATTTTTCAAGATTACAATATGCATGTAAAGTAGAATCTTGAAAAATTCAGGGGAACATTTGACCAAAACTCTCGGTCGGTTGGTGAATTAACAACAAGAAACTGAGATTTCAGTCCAGATGAAGCATGTATCCATATAACAGGCTCTTGTTGCCATTGATGGGTTGTGAAAAAGTTTATTAGAGTCATTTTATCCATATAAAATGAAAACGCAACGGATAAAGAGAGTAAAACTTGTTACAGTTAATATATATAAACCTTTTTATATATCTGTTAAACCCTTAATGGATCGATATATGAAACTATGCTTACAAACAACCATAGGGTATTTAGAAGACTAACTCTCGTATGGGTTTGAGGAAGATAATCGATGAATGGTAGCTTCCAAAGAAGGACGCCTCAAGCAAGTCTACCCTCAAGCCTCCAACAAACACCCGGTTGCTAGGATTTTCACACTTGAATGAATCTCTGTTCTTGGTTTTTTTTTTCTACCAATTGAGAGAAAAAAATAGAAAACAGACGTGCACTTTTGAGTGTCTTGTAAGTTATCAGAGAGAGTGATTGATTGCAATCATATATTGCATGTCCTATGAAACTAAAATTTTAGACGAGGAGAGAGAGAAAAGTGGGCGGGGCCCAGCCCCTTGTCCCATCCGCATTTCTAAAACATTCACCCCCATTAGTAAATGTGGTTGAATGGTCTCCTTGCGCATTTGTAAATAAGAATGAAGAAATTCCATCCGCATTTCCCAAATGTACATCTGCATTTGTAAATACGGATGAGTAGTTTTATCAGCATTTTCTCAAATGCTTATCCGCATTAGTAATACGGACGATCAGTTTCCATCAGCATTTCCACAAATGCACAACTGCATTAGTAAATGCGGAGGAGGACCTTCATCTGCATTAGTTAGTGCGGATGTGTAATCTTCATCAGTATTTCCTCAAAAGCACATCCGCATTAGTAAATGCGGATGAGTAATTAAGAAATGCGGACAAAAGACTATATTGTTGCTCAACCATTTGAATAACAATATAGAATACTCTCTCTAAAATAAACTATCCATATAACTTATTTACAATACAAGTGCAAATATTTAGAAACCCAATTTCTAAATACTCTAAGGTTAATATTTATTTATATAATCATATCATAAAATAAATATTATAGGTGTTTGTCTAGCTTGTTATTGGGTATGACCCAACTTGGATCATAACGTACTAGCCACATCAATTAAATGTGTGTCTTGGGCAGACCGTTTCCAACATTAATGATGTAGTCACTTGCAAAGTGAGAGCCTCTTCCATATAGACCTCTTGAACAGGTTCAGGGAGGTCCACCTCAGTTGTGGGTGGATGATGTGGGCAAGATATGGGTGATTCAGGAGCACTTATCTCTCCTTGAGCAGGGGTGGAGAAGAGACTCATGGTACTCACTGAAACTCATATCCTCATCATCATAGAATTAGAGGTCTGGGATGGGTTGGTGTCACACCCTCAAAATCCGTGTGCGCGGTTTTACCGCGAGGCGCGTGACATACCAGGATCTCAGTCATTAGTTACCAAGAACGACTCTATATGATTAATAAACAAAACCAGAGTTAACGTTTAAAATACTGCGGAAGCGTTTTTAAAACCAGAAAACCCAAAACAAGTATATGTAAAGAGAATGCGCAAAACATACGCGTCCCAAACACAAATGTTTAATATGAAAATAATCCCAAATTTGTAAACAAACAAATGTAGACAACTCAACGATGCTGGTGTGCGTGCTCCTAGGCAACTGGTAACCTTAACCTGAGAATAGCATACTAAACAAGTCAACACATGGTTGGTGAGTTCAACAGTTTGCGTTAAAATATAAACCAATCAACAGTTTCCAGAGCATAAGTAGTGTATTGCAATAGATAGCTAGTCTATTAACATAAAAATATTAACCATAGTGATTTCGCGATCGAAGCTGACTGTGTTACGTTTGTTGCCTCCCGTCACGACTTACCAGGTCGTGAAGAATATATGTTAGGACAAAATTGCACCCGTTTGACCTCGAGTCGCACAGGTGGGGCTCGTCAGACCCAGTAGTACTACCCAAAATTTCCCCGCTATTCAATATTAACAATCCGAAAGTGTGAGGACTTTCCATGGTAAACAGCACTATATCAATATTATACACACTCATATAAAAGCGTTTGTGATCAACAGTATGCTATCTCCCCCAAAAGAGATTATGTAAAATGAGTGGGGCAAGAACTCACCTGATACGCGCAAGAATTAACTTAGAGCTTAACTTGAAAGAAAGAGGGAAAGACAACCTTCAAAGGTCACCTAGAATACAAGAGTACATAAGCACGTGTACACAAAATCAACATGAAACCCTAAGTGCTCTACAAACCAAGAGACTCAAGGTTTTAGAAAGACAAGACACATTTGACCCAGTTGACCCGTTGGTGACATTATAGGTGATAACTCGTTAATACTAACACAACAGCATATCATACATGTTCACATACAACTTGATTACATATAGCACTTCATAACCACATGTACCAACTAGATCATCATACAACTAGATATCATACAAGTCATGCGAAACTCAACTATTATCATGCTCATAACCTCTAAAATGTTCATTCTTAATCATCATCAATCCACAAAAGTCCTAGCTTACCATATACTCATAACTCATGATTTTTCCACTAACAGGCCAAATAGGTAACAACCAATCAACATTCATACAACATAAACAACACATTTAGTCACCTTAGAAACCATCATGAACACACTAGCATGATCCTAATATCCCAAATAGCTCAATCATCCAATTCAAGATTTGCACAATTAAAGTTTCCCTTTTGGAAAGTTCATCCCAAATTCATCAAACTCACACTACATTCATGAATTCATCAATTATATACCAATTCAAGTCCATGACAACATCTAAACATGATCAACAACACCTAATCATCATGATTCATCAACATTCAACACCAAAAGTTACTATTTTTAGCAATGTATGAACTATAAGACATCTTCTTGATTTTAAATTGTTCATGTCATCACCTAGCATCTAATCACCATCACAAACACATCCATAACATTCATACATCATCCAATCATCAATTCATGCAAATAAAGTTACTATTATTAGTAACCTATGAACAACGAATCAAAAATCATAGCTTTTTTGCAAAATCGACGTTAACCATATGCATACAACCTAACTAGCATCATTACAACATCAAACAACCAACATTCAACATCCAATTTGATCCAAAATCACCTCAAACTCTCGGCCAAGATGATCATATGAACAAACAACCAAAATCCCAAACTTTCTTGCATAATCAACGTTAACTAGCATCAATACAACCTAACTAACATCATAACATCACCAAACAACCAAAAATTAACATTCAATTGCAGATTTTCGAACTTCGGCCACCATGAAAAACCATCAAAAACATGTAAAAATCTAACCTTTAACGTGTAATGGCTTGCAATTGAAGGTTCTAACTTGTTGTATGCCTTGAAATCGGTCCAAAATCGAATGGATTGCTTGTTCTTGATGAAACCGAAGTGTGTGTGTGTGTTTGAAGGTGTCGCGGCCGAAAGAGGTGATTAGGGTTAGAGTTTTGATTTTATTTTATTTAATAATCCATAGTTACCATTTTAACCCTTATAATTTGTATTTTATAAAAATTAAGCTTTTACACACTCCTTAAAATGTTTTTAACTAGAATAATAAACATAACTAGTAGTAGCAATTATATGTATTATCTTTACAGCTACAAAATTTACAAAGTAAATACACACGTTTCCACGTTACGCGATAAAATTATGTTAACATTTAAATCACATAAGCATAACTTAATAATCACATTGTTAACTTATTATCATCAATTTAACATTACTGATTATTGTTAAGTCACCAACGTTCAACGACAACTAGTGTGTGTGCACGACACGTGTATGCAAGACTTAACGGAACAACGGAGTTTGGAACGGAAAATTACTAGGTGTCACATTATCCCCATGTTGAAAGAATTTTCGTCGCGAAAATTGCGTTACATGGTGAGTGTTCCATCACTGGTCTACTGCATTGGCATAAGGAAATCGAAATCGTGTGAGTTTTGGATGAGTTGTCACATCATCCCCATGTTGAAAGAAATTTCGTCCCGAAAATTAATTAGTACCTTCGTCGGCTGGCATCGTCCTTCGAATAGCTGAGGGTACTTAAGCTTCATTTGGTCTTCACGTTCCCACGTGAATTCTGGTCCACGTCTCGAGTTCCAACGAACTTTGACAATGGGTATCTTGCTTTGCTTAAGCGTTTTCACCTCACGATCCATCACTTCGACAGGTTCCTCAATGAAACGTAACTGTTCGTCTACTTGAACTTCTTCCAGTGGTATGCCATCGTTTCATCCGTTAAACATTTCTTTAGATTTGAAACATGGAATACATCATGGATTCCACTCAATGAATCAGGTAAGGCTAGTCGATAGGCCACTGGACCAATTCTTTCCACTATCTCAAATGGTCCAACGTATCTCGATTTAGCTTTCCTCGCTTACCAAACCGAACTACACCTTTCCATGGTGAGACTTTTAATAAAACCTTATCACCTATCTGAAATTCTAAGGTTTCCGTTGCTTGTCAGCATAGCTTTTCTGTCTGTCTCGCGCTGCAGCCATGCGGTTTCTTATCTGAACAATCTTCTCAGTTGTCTCGTGTACTAACTCGGGACCCTTAATTGACTATCACCAATTTCAGCCCAGCAAACTGGTGATCTACACTTTCTCCCATACAAGCTTCAAAAGGTGCTGCCTTTATACTAGTGTGATAACTGTTGTTGTAATAAAATTCCACCAATGGTAGGTGAACTTCCCAGTTATTCCCGAAGTCATCACACAAGCACGTAACATGTCCTCCAAAGTCTGTATAGTACGCTCGCTTTGACCATCAGTCTGTGGATGATAAGCAGTACTCATATCCAATCGCGTACCTAAAGCTTTCTGCAACGACTGCCAGAAGTGTGATGTGAAACGAGAATCGCGATCAGAAATGATTGAGGTCAGTACTCCATGCCTCGAAACGATCTCCTTCAGATAAAGTCGGGTAACTTCTCCATCTTATCTGTTTCCTTTATCGCTAGGAAATGAGCAGACTTTGTTAATCTATCCACGATAACCCATATTGTATCACAACCCGTAGAAGTGCGAGGTAACTTAGTAATAAAATCCTTGATATTTGATCCCACTTCCACATAGGGATCTCGGGTTGTTGTAGTAGACCAGATGGTTTCTGATACTCCACTTTAACCTTCGAGCAGGTCAGACACTTGCTCACATAAGTAGCTACATCTGCTTTCATGTTAGGCCACCAATAGTGCGCCTTCAAATCGTGGTACATCTTGTCAGATCCAGGATGTATAGAATACTTGGACTTGTGAGCCTCACTCATCACCAGTCTCTCAGATTTCCGTGTAGAGGTACCCATAGTCTATCCATGTAGAACGAATTCCATCTGCTTTTACTTCAATTGTTTTTCCATACCCCTTAACGATTCAGACCCAATGTTTTTTTTGTTTTCAGAGCTTCCGTCTGAGCCTCTCGATTTGTTCAGGTAATTGCGTACTAATCGTTAGTTGCAGAGCTCGCACACATCAGGTTTAGCAGCCTCTTTCTACTCAACGCATCAGCAACTACATTTGCTTTCCCCGGGTGGTACTAATAGCACAATCATAGTCGTTTAACAATCCACCCAGCGTCTTTGCCTCATGTTCACTCCTTTTGCTCAAAGATGTGCTGAAGACTCTTGTGATCGGTGTAGATGGTGCATTTGGTACCGTACAAGTAATGTCTCCGATCTTTAGGTAAACACTACCGCACCCAGTTCCAAGTCATGGGTGGTATAGTTATTCTCATGAATCTTCAACTGTCTAGAGGCGTAAGCTATCACTTTATCCCGCTGCATCAAGACGCATCCAAGTCCTTGAATAGAAGCAACGCAGTAGACTATACGAAGTCATCACTACCATCCGGTAACGCTAATATTGGTGCGCTACACAATTTATGTTTCAGCAACTGAAAAGCAGATTCCTGACTCTCACCCCATTTGTACGTCGTTCCCTTGTGAGTCAAGGCTGTGAGAGGTTGTGCAATCTTAGAGAATCCTTCAATGAATCGTCGATAATATCCCGCTAATCCAGGAAATTGTCGTATCTCACTTGGTGTCTTAGGAACAGACCAATTCTTTATCGCTTCAATCTTAGCAGGATCAACATGTTTCCCTTCTCGTTGACAATATGACCCAAGAATTGTACCTCACGTATCCAGAAATCACACTTAGAAAACTTTTCGTACAGTTGTTCCTCTCTAAGTAATTCTAAGATTAAACGTAAGTGCTTCTCATGTTCTTCCTGGTCCTTGAGTATATCAGTATGTCATCAATAAAGACGTAACAAACTGATCAAGATAGGGTTTGCACACGCGATTCATGAGGTCCTGAATACTGCTGGTGCATTCGTCAACCCAAATGGCATGACCACAAATTCATATTGACCATATCGTGTACGGAAGCAGTTTTCGAGATGCCCTCTTCTCGAACTCTCAGCTGATGATACCCAGACCTCAGATCAATCTTAAAGTAATAGCTTGATCCTTGTAGTTGATCAAACAAATCATCGATACGAGGTAAATGGATATCTATTCTTGATAGTAACCTGTTCAGTTCCCTATAGTCAATGCACATTCGAAATGTACCATCCTTCTTCTTCACAAATAGAACTGGCGCTCCCCAGGGCGACGAACTTGGTCGGATGAACCCTTTATCCACAACTCTTGTAGTTGGGCAGATAATTCTGCATTCGTTCGGAGCTAATCGGTACGGTGCTCTCGCAATTGGAGCGGCTCCTGGAGTCAACTCAATCTGAATTCACTGACGATGAGGCGGTAATCCAGGCAGGTCTTCCGGAAACACCTCAGGAAACTCACGAACTACGGGATATCCTCTATCTTCTTTTCCTCGATCTGTTTATCTATGATGAGTGCTAATATGGCTAGTCGACCCTTTCGTAACAACTTCTGTGCCTTCATAAACGAGATGATGCCTACACCGCACCACTCCTATCACCTCTGACCGTAAGGACTTCTTCACCAATGGGATCCGTATGATCTTCTCGTGGCATATGACTTCCGCCTGTTTATCGGAAAGCCAATCCATGCCTACTACCACATCGAAACTTCCTAGTGTAACAGGCATGAGATCTATGGTCAATGTATGACCAGCAAGCTCTATCTTGCAGTCTCTAAGAATTGCGTTACGTGAATCTGTGTGCCTTAGCTAACTCCATGGTGTTTAGATTCTAAGGCTGAGGGCATATCACTTAAAAGACTACAGAACCTAGTGGACACAAACTTCTATCGGCTCCGGTATCGAATAATACGGTAGCAAAACAACCTTAACCGAAAATTTCCAGTTACTGTTGTAGGATCGTTTAGAGCCTCACCTGAGCCAATGATGAAGGCTCTTCCTTGGTTCCATTGTTGTTCCACACCATTGTTGTTGCCATTACCATTGTTGGTTTTTATTGTTGTTGCCATTGTTATATTGTTGTTGTTCCCATTGTTGTTGTTGCCATTACCATTCCTCTTAAGCTGGGGACAGTTGCGTTTGTAATGGCCTTCTTTTCCGCACTCAAAACACCCTTTCGGATTTTCTTGTGATTGTTGAGGCTTCTTCTCATCAGTTCACCCCGACAGTCTTGGCTGCGTGACCAATCTTCCCACAACGTTGGCACTTGAAGTTTATCACATCGACCCCACATGGTGGTAGTTACAACCGGTTGCACTTCGGCAGTCTTCACCCATACCCACCTGTCCTTGATTTGAGGAGTCGCCTGGTTGAAGCTTCGTTTGTTATCGAACTTCCGTTGCTGTTGCTGACTTTGCTGCTGTTGTTGAGGTTGAGATTGGCTGCTAGATGACGATCCTTGTTGCTTGAACCATCCCACTTGCATTTCTGGTCGGGCACGCTTGCACCGCACCTCGTTTGGGTAACCGTCCTTGCTCAAACTGCTGGTCAGTCATCCTGTGTGCTGTTCGGATAGCTTTCTGTATAGTAGTGGGGTTAGAGGCAGTTACCATACTTTGAATTTCGGGCACCAATCCCCATATATATGCTCCACCCTCTTGTGCATTTCATTCACCATCCCTGGGCATAAAGTGGCTAACTCATGAGTACGTCGTGTAGGCTTCAATTTCTGAGCCTTGCATTTTGAGTTGCAGAACTCAATCTCCAGTTCTGCACTTCATTTCGGGGGCAGTATTCTTCGGTCATATTCCTTGAACTTATCCCAAGGTAGTTCATTGGCCATGGCTTGACCAGCATTTGTACCTGGGCATTCCACCAGGAAAGTGCTGCGCCTTCCAATGTCCCGGTGGCATACTTCACCT